>QARZ01000308.1:0-11819 GCA_013407115.1 Glycine latifolia | reverse complement strand
ATTCATAATAGTATATAATTAATATTTATTAAATACTAGGTAATAGGATATATGGTTTAGAATAAGGATTGGTAATGTATAGGATAGAAAGAATATTTTTTTTGTCATTATTTAGTTCTTGTAAATGATGTGTATATTTTTGTATTTTTTTTCTAATTTATTTTTATGTAATTCATAATAGTATATAATTAATATTTATTAAATACTAGGTAATAGGATATATGGTTTAGAATAAGGATTGGTAATTTATAGGATAGAGGAAATATTTTCTATTTACCAAAGTGTTACTTATTATTATTCCTATAATTTTTCATTATTTAATATTTAAATTTTAACACTGTAATTGATCATATTATTGTAGAATTTTGATAATTTGTTATAATATATTTTAATATACATATGTTATTGAGAATATATAATTTAAATTAGTTATTTTTTTTTCAAATAGGATTTAGTTTTTAAACATTACGATGGATCACCACGAGGATATGACAGCACCTCCGACGACTGAGGGTGCAATGAGTGTCATTGACCCTGGTCCATCTGTCCGCACTTTGTTGACTTTACAGGAGAGACACGTTTCCACTACTGTGTGGAATTCGCAGGGGGATGCGGCAGCACGCGATCGTGTCTTAAATGTGCGGCATGCTGCCACACATGACCATCAGGCGATACCCGAGGACATCCATCCGTGGCTCATGCAGGCTGGTTTTTACCACATTGCGCGGTTGCGCAACCACGAGGTAACTATGATGTATATTATGTAATGGTGTTACAATTATGTTATAATGTACATGTAACTTAGGGTAGAATGGACTATTTCAGATTGATCATCACCTTGTGTCAGCACTTGTTGAGCGTTGGCGACCTGAGACAAGGACGTTTCATATGCCAATGGGTGAGGTGACCATCACCCTAGAGGATGTACACCATCTGTTGGGGCTGCCAACTGATGGTGAGGTGGTCTCAGGACGTCATGGACGGCACCAGATCCGTGAGATGATTGGTGAATTTTTAGGGGTGCAGCCTAGTCAGGGTCGAGATTTACACGGAGGTTTGTTGGGCTTGCACTTTTTACGAGAGCAGTTTCATGATTACACCGTCCATGCTGGCACGGAACTCGGACGCGTCAGATACACCCGTGCCCTGATATTGCGGATCTTAGGCGGGACGTTGTTTGTCGACACCGCCTCCAGCTATGTACCAGCTCGTTATTTACTTTTTCTTGACGACTTTGAGCGCACCGGTACATTTAGTTGGGGAGCAGCTGTTCTTGCATCCCTGTATAGGGAGTTATGCATCGCCACACGTGCATCCCGTCGTGACATGGGGGGATGTACACTGCTGCTGCAACTGTGGGCTTGGACCAGATTCCCATCCATCTCTCCGCCCCTTCCGACCATTAGTGATGAAGACGTATTGCATCATGAGATTTACGGCAACAGGTAGTGCAATTGTCTTGCAAAATTAAAATTTATTAGTTGATGTTGTTGTTTCTAATGCTATGCTTGATGTAGGTTTAATGTGTATCAGACGCGTCAATCCAGATACAGTCATATACGCAGATATCGGCATTACATGGATGTAATGCGTAGGAGACAGTTTCGGTGGAGGCCGTATGATATTGTGGACGCAGTTCATCCACCGGATGTGGACAGGGCGAGACGCTGGATGGCTGTTTGTCCGTTGATTTGTTTCCAGATTGTTGTATATCAGCAGCCGGACCGTGTTCTACGACAGTTTGGGTTTGACCAGCCAATCCCAGCTGAGCCGATTAACTGCAGTGAGCTGCTTACCATCAGTATAACCGGCAAGAGTGAAGTTGATTGGCGGGAGCGACATGCGTTTTATATCTTACAGTGGGTAGACAGGGATGCCCTTGTCCCGCAGAATGTCACTCCTATGAGGCGCGATGGTTATTTGTCTGTCAACAGCCAGTACATGCAGTGGTACTACTCTGTGACACGACGATGGATGACTCGTCGAGCTGCTGTTAATGCACATGTGGTTAGTATATTTTTATTTTTGTTATTGTATCCTAATTTTTATGTAATGTTGTGCAAACAAACTAATTTTTTATTTTCAGACTGATCGTGCTGAGACTATTGTGCATATGGCGTCACCGGAGTCAGAGTCGCAGGGAGCATTCAACATGCGGCAGGTGTATGACGAGGCTATCCGTCTCCTGGCTGCATGTGACGACTTGGACAGGGTCACAGATCCTGGTGATTTTGCACCTCCTACTGTTAACGTCCAGACTGAGGCTCCGCCGCCGGTTGTTCGTAGTAACCGACGCGCCCGTCACGAGGGTTTACCCCTTCATCAGGCGACCCCTGCTGTTGCTGACAGACCTGTCATTGTGCCTGCGATGCCTCCTCGTCCGCCAGGGATCTATATGGCACCAGGTTACCCAGCCGGACCATCACAACAGTATTTCTGGCCCCCACAGTTTGTAGCCGGGTCCTCTAGCAGTACACCGGACCCATTTCCCCCCTTCTCAATACCCCCCTTGGTTTACATTTCCCACGGTTCCCATGTATGGTGCTGGACCTAGTTCGCAAGCCCCATCGGCCTACACACCTATGTATAGGCCTGACCAGCCGACATCTGAGGCAGAGGCCGTATTTGCCACGCCCGGTGCGCATTCCACGCATCAGATGCAGACCCCAGCATCCACTTCTCAGTTGGATGAATTTTTAGCAGCCGCGATGGAGGGGGATGATCAGACCGGTGCAGACGACGATGACGAAGGCCCTTCCCCACTGATTAGGAGAAATCCAGTGAGGGGTGCTCGTTTTCGATGTCATTTGTCACCGTATCAGCATGACATGAGCCGGTGCGGGGGATATCATGGAGACCATGGGGACCGTGACTGATTACATGTGTTTTAATTTTAATTAGTTATTATTAGAATTTTATTGCTTGGACATAGTGTTTGGACATTAAAGTTTCGACGTCATTGTTATTTGGACATTTGTGTTTGGATTGTGTTTCCACGACTTTGTTATTTGGTTATGTATCTATGATAGTGTGTTGTTTGGTTACACGTTGGGAAAAATAGTTTTGCAAAACTAACATAAACGATTTCAAATTAACTTAAAAAATTGACATACATTTGAGTGGTTTTCAAATCAATGATGCTGGACGCGTGAAGGACAATTTCGCCTATTGTGACCTACAACCTTACAATAACCACATTTTGTTCGAATGTTTGTTCCTTCCCGCGAATCCATTTCGTTGCGGATACGTGTAGACCTAGGTCGTCCTCTTTTACGTATTAGTGAAACATCAGCGATGATCGGTGGCAGTCCAGTAGGTGGTATAAAGTCCTCATTTCCAATTGGATACCACGGCGCTGAATACACTTGAGACTGGTACGCAAGACTAAACACAGGGTCTATATATTGGGTGGGATCGACGTGTATAGACCGACAAGCTGCAACCACATGACTACATGGGAACCTGAATGCAGTAAACTGACCACACTGACATTTTCTTTCCGATAAAGACACCCACCATTTCTTCCCTGACTGATGAGTACGCATGTTGTACGATTCTTGAACCTCAAATCTTGTGTACAATGCGTCGTATGCAATTACCGAATGAGTTGCGGAGGTTTCTATCCTCGTCAAATATTTTTGCCAGGCTACTTTAGCGAATTGATTACCTCTAGCCAAGTCTTCAGTGACCTCCTGACGATGTTGCAAAAAATATGCCACTAGTCTAGCGTATGTGAACCGAACAAGTGACGTGATAGGAAGGTTTCTGGCGCCTTTAAGTACCTTGTTGAAAACCTCAGATAGATTGGTTGTCATATGACCAAACCTTCGTCCATCCTCATCATAAGCTAGACTCCACTTCTCCTTTGGGATTCCATCAATCCATGCAGCTACTTCAGGACTGGCTTCTTTGAATTGCTCTAAGCCGGCATCAAAATCTAATCGAGAAGTTGTGTAACCTACATATACAAACAACACGTAAATATCATGACATAATGCGGGTGTGGAACAAGTTGCATGTATCTGAGGTTGCTTACCTAACTTCATCAATTGTTTCTTCAACATCATATTCTTGAACCTGTGATTGAAGTTGCTCGCCAAATGCCGAATGCAAAAAAACATGGTATGCCCTTGGTGGTTGCCATCCGAGTTCTACATTGTTGACCGCTGCCAAAATGCCCGCATGTCGATCGGAAATAAGACATATTCCATTTTTCTGAGTAACATGAATACGGACCAGTGCCAGAAACCAGGACCAGTTGTCAATATTCTCGCCGGAAACAACTGCAAATGCAATTGGAAGGATGTAATTGTTGGCATCAATCGATGTTGCAATCAACAATGTGCCACGATATTTCCCATACAAATGGGTACCGTCGATGCTGATAATGGGCTTGCAATAGTTAAAACCATCACAACACTGCTTGAATGTCCAAAACACCCTTTTAAATACCCTTACACTACCATCCAGTTGTCCATCATCAAAATGATCCATCGTTTCCAACTTAAAGGCAGACCCATGAGCAAAATTTACCATGTAACCCAACCACCTCGGCAGAAACGCATACGACTCATCCCAATCCCCGAATACCTTCACAATTGCCTTTTGCTTTGCTTTCCATGCCTTCCTGTATGAAATGTGAAATCCGAGCATTGCCAAAATTCTTTCCTGAATTAACCCAATTTTAACACTGGGGTCCTCACGGATCATTTCTGCATTTCATTAGACAATAACATGTTACTTACTTTTGCAACAATAAAACTTAACGAATAAAAAAAATTTGAATTACCTAGGATAACCGAACATATGAAATTAGAGTCAAGTTGCTTGTGATCTTGAGACAGATTATGATTAACACACGTGTGTTGGTTGTTCCATATGCCTACAATCCATTCCGTGCCACGCTTTTTTCGGTATGCCCTCATCCTCCACACACAACCCTCATTATGATTCTCACAAACCATTATAAGTCTTTTCGTATCACTTTTTGCAACTATGGTTGTGCGATGCTCACCCATGCAATATTGCTTTATTGCCATTTGCACATCGAACTTGCTTGGAAACAGCTGACCCTTATATAACTCTTGACCCATCGCCCAATTAGGTACTTGTGCTCCTTCCATGTCATCTAAGTCCTCATCTGGGTGAGTCCAATTAATATTTGTGTAATGACTTATGTTAGACCAAAATGCTACATTGGCCTCTTCTACATATTGACACATCAAACACATTGTTATCCTAAACTGACAAACATATTGGCCTATACTATATAATGACACATTAAACACATAGTTATCTTAAATTGCCAAACATTTTAACACTACTAACTAACAGATAGTTTTGCATTCATACCTGGAATCGGAAGCGGACCTTGCATTCCAACAATGCCTGGAGAAGGCATAGCAAAATCACGATCGAAATCACCGTCTACATCCGTATCTGATGAGTCAGTATCTGGAACAACACCTTCATCAACCTCTTCCTCGGAACTAGCCATGGGAAAATCTTCCTCCTGACTAGCCATCGTTTCTGTATCTTCTGCCTCAAATTCTTGTGTTGGTTGCGTTGTTGGAGGTGGTGACAATGAAACATCTCTATCTTCGGAATTGACCATCGGCTCTATGTTAAGATCAATCGAACCAATGTTTCGTACAACATTACGACTGCTTGACTGTCCACCGCAATTCACTTCAGCATACAATTCTATAAATCTCGGATCTCCTCCGTCGGATATGCATGCGTCTGTAACTAAGGACAGATCGTCATCATCAACAACATCCACACCAACCCATTGCAACGGGTTGCCGGATGCACAACGAGCACTCAAACGAGATACAGACTGACCTCGTTGTAATCTCAACTTCTTATATATGATTTTCATCAAATCATCATAGCTACATCCACGGGGTATACGAAACATTTTGCTCTCTCCTTCAAATATTTGACCATTCGGTCCAATGTATTTTCTCCCATTATAGTATACAATGGTGATCAACCCATCTCTGCTAGCACTCATCTTGCAAAAGCTTTCAAAAAAATTTAGACTGCTCAAATTAAACCAAATGCTATGAGAAAAGTATGCAGCGGGGTGGGTTTTTATAGGGGGGGGGCTGCAGTAATTCGCTGGGGTGGCAAGCAAATTAAAAGCCCAAATTCGCTGGCCCAAATAGCAAATTAGGAAAAAGCTGACATGGCAACATAATTTGCTAGGCAGGGCAGCGAATTATGACACTTAATTTGCTAGGCCTGCCAGCGAATTTTACCCATTGGCGCCACGTGTCCCTGCTCCTCTGACGTTTTGACTGACATTTGACCACGTAATTCGCTGGGGAAGGTAGCGAATTATGTGACCCAGTAGATGGTCGCCACGTCAGCTTACGGAATGCGCTGGCAGGGATAGCGAATTTGTACGCGTGGCAGTTTGGAAAATTGTTTTCCTAGTGTGGCAGTTGGGTAAATTTTTTAAAAAAATGGGGTACAGTGGTAGTTGTCTCAGAAAAGAAGAAGAAAAAATTCAGCCATGCACGTCTTTCTCCTTCTTTCAATCTACATGATACATCACAATCAGTACGGAAGCTCATCTAAAAAATCGGTGCCTATGAAGACAATTCTTTGCCATAACTGATGTTACACATTAACAAAAACTAATAATTTCACTTTGGTCGAAAATAAGATGGAGTTAAGTGATACAAAAAGTAAGATTGACGAAAAACTTAACATATCATTTTGATCTAAAATAGAAGAGTTAAGTGACAAATAAATACTGTAAAAATGTTGTTTAGTAACGAAAAAAAAAGAATCTTAAGTATTAAGATTAACTTGATTTTCATCACTTTTATGTAACGAAATATATAGATTCTATACCAATTAACAACATGACCTTTGTACTAATATATAGCATATATTGATAATGAGTCCGTTTGTTAATTTTTTTTAAAATTTTAAGAAAAAAATATAATTTATTTTAAAAAATAGAAAATTATTTAAAAAGTAATAATTTAAACAAATACACCAGAAAATATAAAATTATTTATTTTATTAAAAAAAAGTTTTAAATAAACTTAAACAAATGGATTCAATATATAACAATTTTTTAGACCAACGAAATTATTTATTAGTATAATATGTTATATTATTAGTTTAGATCACTCGTCTCAAACTAAACTATTTTTATATGACATGTTTAATTAGTAAAAATTGAGGAAAGTACATGTGAAATTAATGGAGACAAACTGCAATTCATTCTTTAATATATTGAGATTATATTATATTTTAATTATAGAATTAAATAAAATATTAAGAAATCAATTGTAACATTATATAATTATTAATAAATCGTTAGTTTAAGTAATGTTAAAGTCAATTTCATTAAATAATGTGTCAAATACAAGAGCTTATAGCATAATTTAACTCCGGAATAAATGTAACTTGAGACAGTAATTTTGATGACGGGTCATCATTACGGTGAGCCTTTTTCCTAAGAAGACAAATAGATGAACGAGTGACAGCACAAAGTTGCGAACGATGAACGTAAAAAAATCAAATTTGACCATTTCTAGAAGCAAATAAACTAGTACGTGAACCAGAACAAAAGAATTTTCTTAAAAACGAAGCCAAATTAAGCATTATTGATGGCGTTACTGTTCACTCCGTCTTCATTACTTTCCCCGTGCTTATGTGCCTTCTTTCTTAAAAACCGTAGTTAAATAGTTCAATTCAACTATCACTGTACCTTGAATAATCCTGCCGCAACATCGCCTTGAATAACCAACTACTTGAATTAACTCAAGTTTAAATTCAAGATATGTAGATGAATTTTATATTTAGAGGCAGAATTTTATTTTATACTAGTCTTATTCAATCTAAACATAAAAAGATATTTGTGGTCTCTATAATTTTTTAAGAGATATTGATACTTTATTAATTCACTTTTAATCTATTTAATAGTTGTACTATTCTAGAATATTTTGATACAGTACTCTCGTACATTTTTTGTTTCTTGTAAACTATACTCATTTTAAAAAAAAATAAAAAAACAAGGTGTTTAATTAAATAGTGATCATCATAGATCATCAATTACCTACCGTATATTATTTGATAGCGCTATAAAATAGTCTTGACTAACATCCATAAATTCAAAGTCTCTAGACAACTTCGAAATGGCTTTCAACTTTTCTCATATAACAAAAAAACCCACATTCTTCTTGAGTAACTTCACAGCTAGGCACTTCCTCCATGATTGAAATAGTTGTTCAAAAGATATAAACTCCGTAAAGAACTTGGGAAACAACCTGTTTCTTCCATCCAGTTCCAACCTCATCAATCCTTCCTGCAGTTGAGAACTAAACCTGTTTTGTAATATCTATATCATAAAGAACTAAACCTGTACAATTGTAGAGATAAGGGCTCTTGTCATGCCATAACGAAAAGATCAAGAAGTACAAGAAATTGGAATTCATTACTGAATTCCAAGCTAATTTCGCACATATCCATGTACATGCAGCCCTGTGATGAAAGAATGAGAAGTTACATAGCACAGCCCAGTTCACTGATATATGTTACCTTCACACTTCACTTAATTGTGTGAAAAATTACACTTTTAAACGTTATCAACTCATCATTGAAAAATTCGTAGGTATCATTCTCTTTTTTATTTTAAAAAATTATTTAGGTGTAGCTAGCTGTACACACTTCTATCTGGTACTCATATCTGGTCTCATATATCTTTGGTAGAAAAAAAGAGCAAAAAATGAATAAATTAAATGAATAATAAAATAAGAAGAGACTCACATTTATATTCTATTTTAATTTTAAATTTTCATCTCAATTCATTTTTATTTAATTTCATTTTAGTGAAGGGACGTCAATTAAATTCTGAATTTTACCAAAAGATATAGCTTCTGTATTCGTGACTATATCCGTATCTTGCAGTCTCCGTAATATGTGTTGAAATAATCATAAACATGATAGCATCTTACTTCACGTGCAAAAAAGGCAAATCCAAAGAAAAAGAAAAGTAGGAAACTACTTATCATAAAAGAAAAGGAGCAGTTAAAGCTAAAGCTATAATACTGCACTACCAAATTAGTGGAATCTCGTCTATATGTCGGAAAAATCAATTTCAACCCCAATACAAAACCTTTTATCGTTTTATAACTATAGGTTCACCTTAATTACCTTTCGGCAGCTTCGTTACCGGTTCTTCAATTATAACTGCTAAGCTTAAACTAATAAAGTGTTGTTACTTGCAAAATAAGCAAGGTTACAAGTTGAAATTGGTCACAACAACCTTATTCTCATCTGGCTTTTGGGAGAAATTATTAGATGACTTAGCATCTCTATAATTATTAATTTCCTCATAATACAATTTTTTTTGTGCTGAACATTTAGGAGAAGGAGTAGTGCTTTAATTCTGAAGGCAGAAAAAGTCTTCAGACTAAAAAGATACTTATAGATATATCTTCATTTATCACACCTAAAGAGAATAATAAGGATTCGAATTGTAATCTTTTAAATGCGAAATCATGTTGTGTCCCACTTAATCAATATATTGGGATTGCATAACACATAATTAAGTGTTATTAATTTTTTATTGGCATGAATACTTATTATGTAAAGATTAATTTGAATCTTAAAAACATACTGTTAATTTTGAATTACCTAATAATTTCTTGGCTTTTAGACCTTTAGACTAATGTGAACAACTAACCCCTGTCTATAATTGGTCTTGATGAGTGACATAATCAAATAAACACAACCTCTAATCCAACAATTAATCAGCAAAAATTCCTGTTCTACTGCTATTGTTATTTGTAGCTACTGAGTTTTGGCAAATGGATTTTCTTTTGATAGACTATATATAAACTATTGGAGATTAACAAGCCTTGTCGTCTTTAAAGAACAAACTTAATTAAATAATCCATTAGTTATAACATTGCAAATTTGTAGTTTTTTTTTAACAGAAATTTCGTATAACTTGAGAAGAAATTTGAGTTTTGGACATATTAACCATCGCCTATCTCGAACTTGCAAATTGTCTTTGGAAATTAATACGTTGCCCTTACCCAGTCTCAACTTGTAAAAGAGAAGTGTTTCCTTTACTTTTATGGGTTCACAAGTCACATTTGAAGTTAGTGCACATGTCAAGCTTTACATAATTTGCCGTATATGGCTGCCGTTTCATGCTACTTGATTGAAATGATACAATTCAAATTTGATATCTACTATCACAATAAGAAAAAGGAAAATTTTGTGGGAATATCAGAATGAGACAACAAAAAGTTATTCCTTTTGACTTTGAAATATTATTTTAAAAACATGTATATAAAAAAGGATAATAAATAAATAAAATGAAAGATAATTATATATAATTTCTTGACTGATCTAATTTTCTATTATTTTTAAGATATTTTAAGCTATATATTTTATATTTTAACCCATTATGTCCTCAAAAATAAATTTTATAATATTAGAATGACATGTTATTTATTTTATTTCTAAATTTTAATTGGGATTTCTATTTATTTTCTTTTAGTTTGTATGTTTTTGTTTGACAAATTAGACCATTCATAATGGAAGAAAATTGTAAACAATCATCAAATAACAAATCATTATATAAGATATGTTTATTAGTTTTTACAATAATTATCTTAAAAGTTATACTAATAATGTTTTTTTATTAATTGATAATATAATTGTTTTGAAACACACAATGCGTGGTGATTAAACTCTTTTTTCCTTTTTAGGTAAAAAAGAAGAAGGGGAATTAGAGCTATAATTTATCAATAAATAAGAGCAAAGAGCAACCCAAAATAAGATAATAGAACTTTTGAGAGTCTTGAACCTTTATCTATAATGTTAACTATCCGGCCCACATATGAAGTGCAATCGAAAGTCTTATTTCCAAATTTGCATTCACAAAAATGTGAATCAAACATGCTGCACTGAACAACGCATGCAGAACATTGCGAGGCAATCCCACTACTAGGATTTCTTCTACGTATAGAAGTGCTTATATATTGTTTATTCACTCAAAAAAAAAAAAAAAAATATATATATATATATATATAACACGCACTTTGATTTTTTTTTCACATTGTTTTTCTACATCCTTTTATACTAGTAGTATTTTTTCCCACCACATCTATAATTTATTTCTCTGTTTTTCTTCATTCCACTCATTTTACATCCGAAAGAACGTGAAAAAAAATTACCCAAATAACAACCGGCCGTGTAAGTGTTGCTTTCCAAGCACAAAAGTAAAAAAGGAATTGAAATAAGAACTTTATCTTTGTTTAAGGATTGACTGAAATACTTAAAGTTCATAGAACTTTTTCTTCCTTTTTAAATCCTTTGCAAATTCCGAGGAAAAGGATTGGAAAAAAGAAATGCTGAGTTGATCAGCTTAGTTAAAAGGGTTAAGAGAATCTAACTTTAATAATGGTGACTAAACTCACCAAAGCATGGATTGTGTAGGATTAACACAAGCCGAAGCTTGATATCACAAACTTTATGGTTGGAATTAAAACCGGTTATTGTTGACCTGTTGCGTTGCCAACGAATTGTGCAAAACATGCTCAATACCTTGCTTGATAACCGAATCATTTGCTTCATTTTCCTTTTGATACTTATTTAGAATGCTGGATTTTATGAAGTTGATTTTTGATTCAGTTATGAATCCTCATACACCAGCTTGCAACAGAATAAAGAATAAAAGATATCTTCAGATTAAAAAAAAAAAATGCACCAGCTTGCAAATTTACATTGCCCAACATTAAAAAAAAAAAATGCTTACCTGCAATATTAATGGATTATGATAT
>QARZ01000307.1:0-19457 GCA_013407115.1 Glycine latifolia | reverse complement strand
AGCAGATGGAGTGGACAGTGGCAGCCAGAGCATATTTGCTCCATTTGGTTGGTTGCACGATCTTGGCCAACAAGAGTGGCTCACATATCGGTGTGGTATTCTTGGAGGCATTTCGTGATCTCGACCAGGCTGGGGACTTCAGTTGGGGAGCGGCTGCACTCCGACACATGTATGATAACCTCAACTACGCGTGTCAGCACCACGGAAAGCATGTTGCTGGTTATATTAGTTTGTTGCAGGCATATATGACATTTAAATTGACTTTTGTTTGAAGTTTAATGGTTGCGTAGTCATATAATATGTTAATTGTTTTCTATTTTGTGTTCACTACAGTGCTGGGTGTACGAGCATTTTCCTAGACTTGCCAGCATGGTTGTTGATGAGGAGTACCTTGAGAGCCAACCACGGGCATGTCGCTGGAAGGCAGGGAAGGTTTTACCTGTCGCAACGTATCGACGACGACTGGATAGGTTGACGATTGACAGTGTTTCTTGGACACCATACACCGATCATCGAGACATCCGTGGATTTGAAGTCATTTTTCTTTTCTCAGGACATCTCTGGTGGGGCCCGTACATTGTGAGATACCAACCGGAGAGGGTACTCAGGCAGTTTGGATTTGTTCAGAGTATTCCGTCTCTCCTGACGTTGGGCTTCCCATCCACTGAAGAGGTCGATCATAGGTGGCTTCAGTATTTTGACTTTCTTGCGGTCACCAGAGATTTAGCTACTTTCCCTGGTCAGTGTCATGGAGATTATTTTGGTTGGTTCTACCAAATATCTCACCCTTTTATGATTCCGCCACAGCCTGGGGAGCCCATTAGACGTCCTCCTGTCATACCAAATCCACCACCTGTTCCACAGGGACATGTTGCACCTACTGAGGGACACATGCCACAACATGCAGTGGTAAGCTAAAAGTCATTTGGTTTTGATTGTTATTTGCATTGGTTTGGTGACATTATTGTCTTACATGTTTTTCATTCTTCTATACAGGGTGTGTGCCACACGATTGCCCAGAGATTGCAACAAATGATAGATCTTCAAATGATTACCGCTGGCACTGACGCATTCGACATAGTAGACCAATGTATCACATTAGCTCGCGGTGTGTGTGACGATAGGATTGTGTATGTCAGGTCTAGACGTCCCAGGAGTTGATTGTGTATACGGAATGACGTACTTTGACTTTTTCATCTTTGTATGGCATAGGCCAATATATGAACAGATTTGTTAACATTTTGGCTTAATGACATTAATATTTTAATTGTTTAAACATCATGTGTAGATAAAATGAACACAATTTTCATTTCACACTTAACTATTATTTTAATTCATATTCAATACATCACTTAAAAGGACAAATACATTAATTATTAATACCTTTAACAAAAACAACACAAAGATTTAAAAAAAAACAAAAATAAAAACAAACATAAAAACAAAAAAAATGCACTCATACGGATTGGCAATCCGTAAGGCTCATTGGCAATCCGTAAGGCTCATAAGGATTGCCAATCCATATGGTTTCTGCTACAGTGATCAAGTTGCAGAACCACGCCTCCGACGACGGCAGCGGCCAATGCAAGCTCCACCAATGCTAACCACGACCTCCTGAACCAAACCAACAACACAAGAGGCACCAACACGCAGCCAACAAGCAACAGCGAAGACGCACAGCGAAGAAGCACAATAGAGAAAGCATGGAAGAAAATGGAAGAAAAAACCTGCTGGGTGTATGTTAAAAAGCAACAAGGGTAGTATTGGCATTTTTTGAAATTGTTGGGTGTATAAGAAATTTGGCTGGTGTAGGAAGTTAATGCCTTGTTTTAGACTAGACAAGCCCAATGAAGGCCTACTCAAATCTATAAGGACCCAATAAAATGTGTTTTGTTGGCTTAAAAAAAAAAAGGTGGGGGCGGGGTCATGCTGCATTGGCGCAATCGACATACTAAAGTTTTTTTTTTTCAGTCTTTTTGGCCGAAAGTAAAGAAGAAGAAAAATAACGATTAAAGTTTGGAATCAATGAATCAGCTTCTGCTGCTGCCATGGGCGCTGGCCAACCACCATTGGTGAATAAATAAAAAGTTTAATTAATATTTTAGTTCTTGAATTTGGAGAGTATATTTTTTTAATCCTGAAATTTAAAAATATTTTTTTAGTTTTTGAATTTTGATAAATCATCTTTTTAGTTTATGACATAATGAATTAATTCGTTAGGACTCTTTTAACAGTTTGTGACAAGGATTTTAGTATTTTGTGATAATTTAAAATATAAATTTAAGTTGCTAAAAGATAAAAACTAATTTATAATAGCTAAAAAATTTTACAGTGTCAATTTATATATTATGTCAAAAACTAAAAAGAAAATTTTGTCAAAATTTAAGAATTAAATAAAATAGTTTTAAATTTTAGGAACTAAAAAAAATTAATACTCAAGACTAAAATAATAATTAAATCTAAATAAAATGATGGCTATAATATAATTGTGGATTCGAGATTGAACATATAAAATAAATAATAATAATAATTTTAAGGATGAAATTTAACTACACTATATATCTTAAACATTTTAAGATTATTTAATACAGTAATTAAAATTAAAGCATTGTTTTAATAATTCGCATGATAAAAAAAATCATTGTGATATTTTTAGTCCCTTTCTGATATAGAAAAAAAATAAGGAAATGGTATATAATACTATAATTTTGAAGTTATATACATATATATATATATATATATATATATATATATATATATTAATTTAGGAAGTTAAGTTTCAATTCCAACCTACGAAACGGAAGGGGTCATAATAAACTCATACGAGACCAAGACTTCATGCTAAACTGTCAAAATCTTAGCTTCTTGTTAGGTCTTAATTTCTTCACGTTCTGGTCGAAATCTAGAGTAAATTTTACTATTTGTATTTGACGACACCGAACTTCGGTGAATAGGTAGTCTTTGTGGAGAGAACACATTTAAATGTTAATTTAATAATGTATTATAAAGCTGACCAAATAAGGCATTCATAGCACACACACAAAAATGATGGATTATACATTCAAGTTCGTGGAGACAAGAAAGAACATCGAAAGGGTGTTGCTAGGAAATTTACATTTTTTTTATTTTAGATATGGACATTTAGGATTAAATATATTTGTAGTTATTATATATAAAATAATGTTTGATTTTAGTCCTTAAAAAAATTGTTTGTAGAAATATCTTAGATGGGATCCCAATACTTTATAAACAAAAATGAATCTTTTTTGTCGCTTATGTATTTCTTATGAACTTATGGTGTTCATCACAAGATACATAAAATATATGATATAAAGAATCGAGAAGGATCAAGAAAGATATAGAAAATACAGTGAATTAGAGAGAAGAAGAGAGTTTTGTTTATTAATGTGTGTTCTTTTTAATTACATTCACTATTTCTTTATTGAGTCATTGGGAGTTGTGACTTGTGAGTTGGCGGAAAACTTAATTAAGTCACGTATGTTGATTGCGTTGGGTATCCCATATTCTAGCTTTACTCTTTATGTCAATTTTTAGCTAAATATTGTCCTTTATGATAAGCTCAAATTTAATATTTATCTCAATATATTCCCCCCATAAAAAGTATCTAAATAAGGATAACATATAACACATTTTCATAAATGAGGGATTAAAAGAAGATAAATTTTTCTTAATTAAACACTAAAAACAAATATTGTCTTATTTATATGGATTAAAAAATATATTTGATCTTTATATATAATTATATTGGGTATTTAGAATCTTAATAAAAGATTAAGAATAAAGTTTCTCAACCTAATACGATTCCTATGCAAATAAAAATTCACAAAACTTTTTTTTTATATGAAAACTCATTAAACTTATTAATATTAATGTTGTTTAGTTGATAGTCACAGTAGACATAGTTGTCATATTTAAGTCATCTCTTACCAGTAAATAGAATTTAAGATTTAATCACTCCAGCTCTTTTACATTTTATTTCAATTGTATTTCCTTTTCTGGATTAATTCGTTTGCTGATTTTGCTGAGCATGTATTCTTTTGATCAGTATCACACTATCACATCAGAGAATGGATTACCTCCTAGCTACTTTTCGTAGCTGAAATAGTCAACTAGTCAGTTAGTCAATTACGATGAAGAATAAGAAGTCATCCTATATTTTTATTAAGCCATCAATTCTCTATCATATATATTCGCTCCTATTTTACAATATTTGTTTCAACAACCCAATTTAAAAAATTAATGCTTAAGATTTTGCATCTTACCTATCCATTGGGAATCACTCGTAATGTATGTTTCATGGAAGCAGTTAATCTTAAATATCAAGGCAAGAATTCTGAGATAAAAACTAATTATTGCCTCAGTATTTCATTTTTCCTTTTTCAGTTTCTGTCAGTCTTTTCAACTCTAAGAACTGCATGACTAGGTGAAAAACTTGGTACCACTATGGCTGTGGAGTGCGCTCCAACAGACTCAGCTGCCATACTTGTTGAAACTTCTCCAGATACTTGAAGCATACATTGTGTCTCCTTCCCTTTGCCCCACAAAAAGGAGTACAATCCTATTAGGATCAAAAACATGCCCAGCAAACTGCAAATAAGTTTCAAGTTCTCATTAACCATTTTCATAGATGCAAAAATATAGAGACCAAATGACTAGGCTAGATTATCAAAGGTGTAGTTAAGAAAACTCGATATGTTGTAGCTTTAAAGGTGTTCCCCTTGCTAGTGAGGTGGAATTAACAAGTGGTTTGTTGATTATCACTGGGTCAAACACTCAAACCCCGTAATTTCAAGGTAAAAAATAAAAATTCAAAGAAAATTTTAAATGACATTATATAGTTCAAGAAGGAGAATCATTCATTCATACATTCCAAGACTGATTGGTTCACCCAGTAAGAGAGCTTCTGATATTGCCACAAAAAGAAGAGCCAATGGATTGAACATCGTGGGATAAGTTGGTCCTTTGATGGCAACTGCCCAATAAATTAAGCAAAATGTAGCAGCCGTAGCCAATGCTCCCTGTACAAACAAGTCTTGTTCATTAATAATTCAGAATCACAATAGTTGACACTTGACATCTTCATCCCTTAAATTAATTCCTTTGTCAAAACTTAAGGTTCCTCCATATACCTTTTTATAACTAATATAGTCGGACAGAGCCAATATAAATGACCTCAAGCTATTCCACACTATCTATCAGTTAATTGCAAGGATCTTACGTAGTGCATGCTATAAAACACCAAAAATTTAAAGAAATCTTTAAATTTTACGCATGTTTATGAGAGACCTTAAAGTTTGTGCATGTCAAGTCAAACAATATTGCCATGATTAATGCAAAAAGATACACATACATGTAATATAAAGTGGTTTGAGATTGAGACATTCATGATGAATAAAGTGGTTTGAGATTGAGACATTCATGATGAATAAGTAAACTCAGACGGTATTGCCATAATCTAAATTTATATTTGCAAAAACGTCAAACACCTCAAATGCGATATCAGAATTAAGCACGTCACATTTTGTTTTTCCTGACAATAGAGTTTTAGCACTCAAGTACTAGGTGAGTCTTAGACACAAAAAAGAGCATGTTTAATTATATATCACTCAAATGCTTGGATTTGTTTAGGCAGCATACGCTTATCAATTTATTATATGTATCACAATCACACCTTAATATATTTTCCTCTCAAATGAGAGTATTTATACATATATATCTTAACCTCTTGATAAGATTTGAAATTTAAAAAACTAAAATTAACTTCCTAATATTTCTCCTATCTATAATTAGATTTACAAATTCAAATGAATTCAAAATAATTTTAAATTCAAATATCTCAATCTAACACTCCTTATCAAGTTGGTGCATGAATGTCTATTATGCCAACTTGTTCATCGCTTCAATGAAGACTTTGACTGCTTTGGTCAACACATCAACAAGTTGATCTTCAGATTTTGCAAACGACAACTAAATGATTTTCTGGTCCAACTTCTCTTTAATAAAATGTCTATCTACCTCAACATGCTTAGTCCTATCGTGTTGAACTGAATTGTGTGCAATATGTATTATTGCCTTGTTATCATAATATAACTTCATTGGTTTGTCATACATGATTCCAATATCCTTTAAAACACCTTTTACCCATAGTAATTCACAAATTCCAAAAGCCATGCCCCTAAATTCAGCTTCTGCACTTGATCTAACCACCACCTTTTGTTTTTTGCTTTTCCAAGTAACCAAGTTACCTCCAACAAAAGTAAAATAACCAGAGGTTGATTGTCTTGTAGTCTTATCCCCAGCCCAATCTGAATCAGTGAAGCCTTCAACAGTTAGTTTGTTATGTTTTAAAAAATATAGCCCTTTTTCAGGTGTTCCTTTTAGATATCTTAAGATTCGATAAACTGCATTCATATGATCTTCACTTGGAGAGTGCATAAATCTACTAACTACACTAACAGAATATGCAATATCAGGTCTGGTGTGTGCTAGATAGATTAATCTTCCAACTAGTCTTTGGTATTTGTCAATGTTTGCCTGAATTTGATTAGAATAAATCCCAAGTGTGTGGTTCATTTCAATTGGGGTTTCCACAGGTTTGCAAGCCAGGATCCCTGTCTCTGCAAGTAAATCAAGTACATATTTTCTGTGATAGACAAATTCCTTGATCTGACCTCGCCACTTCAATGCCAAGGAAGTACTTTAAGTGCCCCAAATCCTTCATTTCAAATTCAGTTGCTAGATATTTTTCAAACAATTTTCTTTCACAATCATCATCTCCAGTTACTATAATATCATCCACATAAACAATCAAGATAGTTACCTTTCCAGCCTTGTGTTTTGTGAACAAAGTTTGGTCTGAGTTGCTTTGTTTGTAACTAAATTTCTTCATTGCAACAGAAAATCTGCCGAACCAAGTCCTTGGGAACTGCTTCAACCCGTAGATGGCCTTTTTTAATCTACACACTTGATTTCCTCTTGCTCCTTCAACACTTGGTGGGATATCCATATAAACTTCTTCTTCCAAATCACCATTTAGGAAAGAATTTTTAACATCAAACTGCTTCAAATGCCAATTTCTTGCTGCTGCAATGGAAATTAAAATTTGAATGGTGTTAAGCTTTGCTACTGGTGCAAAAGTTTATTGATAGTCAATGCCAAATCGTTGTGTATATCCTTTGGCTACAAGTCTAGCCTTATATTTGTCTAAACTGCCATCTGCTTTGAGTTTTAAAGTAAATATCCACTTGCAACCGATGGTCTACTTCCCTTCAGGAAGAGGAATTATTTCCCAAGTTGAATTTTTTTAGTGTCTCCATTTCCACATTCATGGCTTCCTTCCATTTTGGATTAGCAATTGCATCCTGCACATTAGTAGGTATATCGATTCTAGACAATTGATTAGTAGTTAAAGCATAAGGTTCAGAGAGTCTATTTGTTGAAACATAATTTCCAATTGGATATTTTGTACTAGCATTAGGATCTGGGTTATACAGCTGGCGTGGAATGCCTTTGGTAGGTCTGGTAGAGCGTCGAATTTATGTATTAGGCATAGAAACAGTGTTTTCAAGCAGATTATGAGATGGTGGTAAAGGGTCAGAATGTACCTCAATAGAGTTGGAAATTTCTGGATCTGGATCATCCAAAGGAGATGCAATAGTTGTAGGTGTTAAATCTGTGATTTCAAGAGTAGGTGGAGTAATACTCTGATTGATAGTTAGTGTGGTATCATGTGGATTAGGAATTAGGACATTAGAGTGACCCACCGAAGGGATGAAGGTTTGGCAGTCCACTGATACTTCTTCTCCAATGGATATTACAATCTCCCCCTGAGAAGAAGGGTGGGACACTCCCCCTGAATAATATGCTTCAGTTTCCCTGAAAGAAACATCCAGAGTAGGGTCATAGAAACGGTAACCTTTCTGAATATCAAAGTAGCCAACAAAGATACACTTTCAAGCACAAAGATCAAGTTTGTTACGAAGAACCTTAGGGATATGAACAAAGGCAGTGCAACCAAAAACCCTAGGTTCAAGATTAGATGTGTGAGGGATGGAAAAAAATGATTGAAGTTTTGCAAAAGGAGTTTGGAAACCTAGGACACTTGAAGGAGTCATGTTAATGAGGTATGTAGCAGAAATAATAGCCTCACCCCAAAAACGAGGAACATGCATGTCAAACAAAGAAGCACAAACAACCTCTAATAATTGTCGATTTTTTCGTTCAGCCAACCCATTTTGTTGGGGTGTATACGCACAAGAAGTTTGGTGTTTGATATCGTGGGAGTCAAGATACTCATGAAAGGAAGTACCAAGATATTTCATGCCATTATCGAATTGGAGTATCTTGACAGAAGTTTGAAACTGAATTCTGACCATGTTACAGAACTTTTTAAAAACATCAAACACCTCACTCTTATGTTTTAAAAGGGAAATCCAAATCATACAAGTATATTCATCCACAAAAGTGACATAGTAGTAAGCACGGGAGAGTGAAGGAACCTTGGCAGGACCCCAAGCGTCTGAATGTATAACTTGAAAAGGAAAATTACTTTTATTCAAACTAGGAAAATAAGGAACATGGTGGCTCGAGAGGGCCGAACGACCATGGATGATACTGTCCACAGTGTTGGAGGATTGCAAGCGATGATCGATTTCTTGAAACATAGAGATAAGTTCATTATAATAGGTAGAGAGAGGCCTACCCATTTGCTTCGTGGAGAACGATCGTTGGTTCAAGTCGAATAAACAGGTACCATCAGACCCATCGTAGAATGTCCGAGAGGCTGCATCCCAAATTTCATGTGTGGCTTCCAAGCGGATAAATCGCTACATAAGGCTAGGGTTCATAGAATCAATCAGCCAACTTTTGACTCTCTTACTGTCGGTAACCCAAGCATCATAGGAAGGATCAGAAGGAAGAGGCTTTTGAGTTTTTCCGGTAAGAAAACCAGATTTGTTGTATGCACCAATACGCATATCCATCGGTTATGACCATAATGAGTAATTGGAATCATCCAAGATGACGGTTAAGGGAAGAGATGAGTGATTTTGATGAATCACAATATTTGGGGTAAAAGAGAGATTTGTTGAGGAAGAATTGGTGGTGACATAATCAGAGTTTGGTGGAGGATCCATTTAGAGATACGATGAAATCAGGATTTTGGGAAAAAGGGCATGAAGGAAGTTTTAGGTATGCGTAAAAAAAAACTAAATAAAGGGTGGGTGAGGAGAAAAAATATAAGGTGGAACTAAGGAAAAAAAGGAATAGTTTTGTGGAACATTATGACTCTGGTGCCATTTCACGTCAAAGTGCTCATTTATTCAATGCATATATTTTCCTGTCAAATGAGAGTATTTATACATATATATTTTAACCTCTTGATAAGATTTGAAATTTAAAAAAACTAAACTAATTTCTTAATATTTCTCTTATCTATAATCAATTACAGATTTTCAAATGCATTTAAAATAACTTTAAATTTAAATATCTCAATTTAACACTTACATTGAATACATCTTACCGAGTATATTATAGTCATAAGTTGTAGATTCCACTTTAAACTCCAAGTAACCTTTCTGCAATCTAAGCATATTCCTACTATGGTTGCTTGAATTGATGCTATAATGCAAGTGAGCATTGTTCCCCAATATTTGAACGGAAATATTTCAAGCAACTTAACCTGTTCAGATTGAAAATGAGTTATTTTAGAAAAATAAAAATCAATTAATAATAATTATCACTAAACTCAAGAAATTTGAACCATGAACGACCGAAGTTAAATATTATAAGAGTTAAATATGTTTTTTACTCCGATAATAAATATATTTTAGTTTTGACCCTTAAAATAATATTTTTTTTCATCTCTTTAATTAAAACTTTAAAACATTGTTTATTGTTCCTATAAAATGAGTAAATTTTAATATTGGCTATCCTTTTAAATATTTTCTTTAATTTTGATTTAGCTAATTACTTCCAAGCTTATAAATTAAAATGAGTTTGCATATATATACCAGAAGTGTAATTAAAATGAGTAAGAGGAATGAAAATGGGTTTGCACATTAATATTTAGACGAAACAAGAAGTGTGAGTAAGAGGAATGAATGGGAAGCATACTTGCACAATGAACCAAGCTGTGTATGACAAGCAGCTGCCAAGCAAAAAGAGAGTGCCACGAAGCATGTTGGTTTTTGATGCCTCAACTGTACTGTGAGTGTGATGACTACTTTGACCAATATAGAATTCCTTTCCCTTGTATAGACTAGTTGTTAATGCTCCCCCAACACACAAAACTACCCCCATTGTCTTCACTTTACTCGTCCATGTTTGAAACCTCAGCCTCTCCATTCTGTCATATATATATATATACGAGTCAGGAGTTAATGCCAATATTAATATATAATATATAAGCCT
This sequence comes from Glycine latifolia, assembly GCA_013407115.1. NCBI lineage: Eukaryota > Viridiplantae > Streptophyta > Magnoliopsida > Fabales > Fabaceae > Glycine > Glycine latifolia. The sequence continues at coordinate 9,026 of QARZ01000307.1, read as the reverse complement.
ATATATATGTATATAATTAAGGTATATATATAGTTAGTTTATGTTTACGTCAAGGTTGTTTTTTCTATTATACCTGCATACAACAGAGATAATGTAAGTGAAAATAGGAACCAAGCTGAGCAAATTCACTGAGTAGGTAGCTGATGTGTCTCGCAGACCATAATAGAACAATCCCATGGCCATTGTTATCCTGCAATCATATCAAATAGTTAGAAATTAACTATAAGCAACCGATTGATATATATAATCCACCCTAGAACTTCACTAGTAAAATTGGTCGAGTATGGAAGCATTCGAAAGTTGAATAATGCAACTATACAAGTGTGGACATTTTAATTTAAACTGCACATAATTCACACGTATAGCCCTCTATGATTTAAAATGAAACTTCAACTCACTAATATATAATGTTATGTGCTAATTATATATATATATATATATATATATATATATATATATATATTGTAATTTAATGATCGATATATTGTATAATAAATAGCACTATCTGTTAAATATATTCACGGTTATTGGGAGCAATGGGGAAGGGTGTTTAGGCTATGTTTAATATTCTAACTTTTTTTTTTTTACTAAAAATTATTGAGAAGCTAAAGTTTACAATAAGACCTTTAAAATTAAAGTAGGAATAATTTAGTAATTGTAGCTTACAAAATTTACTTCATTATTCCACGTTGATTAGTTGAGGATGAGAGGGAGATAGAGGTTAATGTATGCAACTTATTTTTAGAAGTTATTGTAATTGATCTTTTAAAAAGTTATTTTTCCTTTTTAAGGATAAGAAAAATTTAAAAAAAATAAGGAAAAAAATTTAACTTATTCAAATATATATTCAAGTTAAATAGGATTACATTGGAAATGACAAAAAATTTATTTTTCTTGTTTACTTGATCAATACAACTCAAAATGAGATAAATTCACCCTAGTTATTACGTGTTTGATGATAGTATAAAAAATAATATGATATTATGAGAAAGTATAAAATATTATTAAAAATGCAATTTGAAACTCATGTAAGTCTTTTTTTTTTAAGATGTCCTAAGGGAATAATTTTATGTCAATTATGCCACTTGGTGTTGATTAATATCATGATTTTTCTTATGCAATTAAGACTATATTTCATTAGTTACGTGTGGAAATTAAAATACCAAATTATATGTAATGAGAGTGATTAGAGAAACTGAAAGCTGCTCATATCCAACTGGCCACTGCAAGCAACTTGATTTGTAGATTTCTTTGGAAAATCTGTAGCTAAGTAGCTTCCGTCATTACCAAAATGAAGGTTAATTTCCTCCAAGTTTTCTTCTCATCACAACCAAACCAATAAAAGCATACCACAAGTTCATAATAATCCCAGCGAAGCATGGGTCCGAACCGTAATAGTCTTTTTGCTAATCACCACATAAATCATTTTTTTGCACTATTACTAGATTTAGGAGGTACTTGCCTAGTGTCGTCTATCCTTCAACATCGATCGATAAATGAAGGGTGTCATGTCATCCAGATTTAACAAATTAGATGGAAGTTGGTCCTGTTTTTCTTCACAATGTTTCGTTTGTATTTAGAGCTGGTACGAACATAAAATAAACTTCTAAAATAAATGGGGCACATTCAGAGAACAAATAATTCTTCTATAAAAGGTGAAAATGACAATTTGCTGTATGTAATATATAAGATAAGATATGTCTGTATAAAAGTTGCAACAGTGATAATGAATTAGCAAGAGACAGACTTTGTAGTATATATTTGAGAGGAAGAAAAGAAACAAAGGCAAATACAAATAAGAAAGAGATTAATGTGAAAAGAGAAATAAAAATGAAATAATTAAGATAAAAAAAATTAGTTTTTTTTTTGAAAAAAATAGAAATGAAGTTGAAAAAAAATAATTAACATTGTCATTTCTTTTAAGTTTATTTGATTTACTATAAAAACATTTTATATATAGTCAATTAAAAAAACTTAGAAGAAAAGAGAAAAGAGAAGGATACAATCAATTATTTGTGCAATTCTTATAAAATTTAAAAAATAATTTATAGCATTCAAAAAAAATTATATAAATGACAATCAACCGTTGGAGATGCAAACATCCTTTTCAGACACTAGACAATCGATTATGCCAACAAATTATGTAAGGGCAGAGGGCTAGTTTGTATAGTAATTGAATGTTAGTCTCTCTGTCTGATTTCTCACTTAGCTATTTTTTTCTTTTGTTAGGTGCGAATATAATTTTGAGTGGGACTCACCAACTTTTTGTTTCTATCCTTCACATTTCATCTGGCCAAAAACAGTCTTTCTTTTAAACATTATTTTCTAGTTTTTCTTCCTCTTCTTAATTAATTTCCACACTATTTCTGTTTAACAAACAGACCCTTTGCCACGCAGGATAAGTGGATTGGAATGGAAATAAGAGAAAAATTAAATAAATAAAAAAAGAGAAAAAGTGAGGAAATAGTAGATACAATAAGTAATATAAAGAAAAAGAAGAAAGTAAATAAGATATAAGTAGATAAAAAATAATGCACGTAGATATGTTTATTATTTTCCTTTGTCATGAATTTTCAAGTCTCACTGAGTTTGCAGGTTGTGGGTAACACTTCACAATTTCGATTCCAAATCATATAATAATTTTTCTGTATGGTGATCGAGGAAACTTAAATTCGAATTTGAGCAAAAATGCTACTTGGGAAGTGGGAACAAATATTATTTATGTTTATTGAGTTAAGAAAATGAGCTAATGAATCTAGTTTCAAAGATGAAATGAACAATGCGTACCCCACCAAGGCGTTTAGGAAGAGCCAAAACCAAATCGACCACCTCAACTTCTTCGCGCGGTCTCTGCAACACAACACAACACATCATTCAATCCAAATAACAAGCTAGCTAGGGTAGTGGAAATTGAGATGAAAATCAGGAAGAAATTAAGCTTATAAATTATAAATGCGTGCAGAACAATAAGCTATATATATTCTCCATGAAACTATCCGAGGGAAGAAAAGCTTGCCTTTCAAAGTAGAAAGCAAAAGGGGCAACACATATAGCAGCAACAGCATGACGGTATGCAATGAGTGCAAAAATGAAAGTGCCCTCAACCAGTATAACCCTCGATAGAATCTGCATCCCGGTTGCAAAAACCTGCACTAAAAGCATGCTAAGCACAGTCTGAGACCACTTGAACCATTCCTTAACAATTTTCATGCTCTCTCTCTCTTTGAATTGTCCCTATCTAAAGAAAAGAAGAAGAATCAATTTGTGGTGAGAGAAGGCTTTTGTGTACACGAATCAGGAACTGATCGAAGTTTGTATTATTTTGATTAGCACATGGGACAAAGAAAGAAAAAGATGAACTAACGAGAATCTAAGATCTCAAACAAGGTACAAAAAGCACAAGTATAAATGGTTGGAAAGCTTTGGAAATTTTGGAGGGCAGAGAATGGTAACAGTCTAACAGATGTCATACATTTTAGTTGCGTAAGCTATATATTAAGGTTAGGAAACTCTTGATGCCAAGTGACAACCATGTTTCTCGCTACATGTTATACAATGTATATGCATTATTAAGTAGGGACATTTTTCAAGGATATTTCACACATCACATGTTATACATTATATTTAGGGGCACTATTAAGTAGGGACGTTTTTCAAAGGTATTTTGAACTGATAGGAAAAATTCAGGTAATGTACTTTTAGATGTTTGTATTGCTGTTCCATCAAAATTACTATTTTAGTCTATACATTTAGTACAAAATAATGATTTGTTTTTATATAATTAAAATTTCTAATACAGAATTATTTTGAATATATATATTATTGTAATTAAATAGGTATCTTTGAATATATGAATGATAGTTTGAATGTATATGATTTGATATAAGGTAAATTTTAACTATTGATAATTTCTTTTAAAAAATTATTAAAATTCAATTTAAGTATAGATATAAAAGAAGATAGATTAAAATCGGTAGACAATTAATTAAGAAGATTAATTATACAAACAAAGATAAAAACATGGTAATGTTGAGATGATTGAGAGATAATTTATGTTTATTTTCGTGTGAGTGTGTCTATAAGTCTTGGAGCATTTTTGTGTTTAGAAACTTCTCACTCTTGAAAAAGCTGAATTTCTTGATAAAGGTTTCATCTACCCTCTTTGTCACAGGCAATCTGAGACTATTGGAGCATTTATTTTTCTCTTGCAGCATTGCTCTTCGTATTTGGGGCACCATCTGTGATTGGATTCCTTTTCGTAGGCGGACTGTATCGTTGCATGGGTCTATTAATAAAATTACTCATGATCGGGCTACCTCGAGTTTCTTGGGAAAAGCTTGATGCTTGGCTCTAGCCACTTCTATGTATTGTATTTGGATAGCTAGGAACCAACTCCTTTTTGAGAATTCACCTCTTTTTGTTAATGATGTAATTGACTAGATTAAATTTCTTGTCTATAAGCACACGCATCTTTTGCATCTGTAGTAGGCACATGCTCTCAATGCATCTGTTTTAGGCATATGCACCTATTGCATATGTTCTCCTGATTTTTTGGCTCTGGGGTATGTCTCGTGTATTGTGTATATTATTTAGCTAAATATAATTTTACATTTCTCAAAAAAAAAAAAAAAGTATTTCAATGTGTGTAGGTTTTTGAGTGTATTGTCCAGCAGAGGTGTAAACTGTAAAGAGGGGATGTGTGTAGGTCTGTTTACGAGGAAAATGGTGAATGAGTGTCTAGTGACGTTACAGCAGCGGCCCATCCGGCCATGGCAGCATGCCCTTTTTACATTTTATGTGCTTTAGACAAAACAATAAAATAAGGTCTATGTGATGACATATAAATACTTTAAAATATCAACATATATTCCATGAAAAAATAGACATTAAACGAGTAAATTTAGTTACTACTTAATATATTTTGTTACATTAAAGGAATTTTAATAAAATTAAAAAAATGTATTACATTTTTCATATCGGTTCAGATTAAATCTTACATGTAGTTTCTTTTTTATTAATATACTAACTTCTAAGTTGGACTAATATTTTTACATATTTATTTGGTTTTGATTAATTATCTAGTCCATTACAAAGTGAACCTAGAATTAAGCAACTAATTCAACAACCTCAATCGTGTGATAGCAATATCTTCAAGGAAATTATTCGCCCGCATCAATTATTTTGTAGGATTTTTTTTATCAGCAATAAAAATCTTTTATTAAAAGCAACAGGAGTGCTGCAAACTTAAATACAAGCAACATGACAATGCTGCGACCTCCAACATTTACAATATCACATCCCACCAAATGCTACCCGACCCTAAACTTATCAAAAGAGATCAGCAGCTTACTCTATACAATCAGATTTCTATATAAATTAAGATGCAAATCCTATAGATAGCAGCCTGAGGGCATCATACTGTGTCGCATAGGGGCAATCTGATGGGACGGCAAAAAAAATAGAGAAGAGTTTTCTAAAAAAGAAAATTGGGAGTCGTCGTCAATGTTTATTTAAGAAAAACATTTGAAAAACAAAAAAATAAGGAATAGTCTATTATTTGAGAAAAAAAATTGGGAGTTGTTTACTTACGGGAAATATATTAGTACCTCACACGTTCATCATGAATACGACAATCTTTGATCGAATGTTATGAAAGTAAAGTAACTTCTTAATTATTTATTTTTCCTTGAGAACATGAATTATGATAGTTATATTTTGCTTAATTTAGAAAAAGAAAGCAATTTTTTTTTAGAAAAAAGAGGGGATTTTATTTTATTTTTTTGTTTTTTTAGAATCAAGGGATTTTCCTTGCTCCTATGTATCCCCAAGTGAAATGAGGAAATCAAACTTACATAATTTTGGGTAGAAAACAGCTTGTGTGTTGGATTGATTTTATTTTTTTGAGAGATTTGTTTGAATTGCGTAATAAAGAGTTGTTAAGGCGTTGTTGGACCTTGAAATGATGTTTAATTTTAAGAAAATAGCGGTGAGAATCGCTTAAGGCATTAGACTTTGAAGCGATCTCGGGTAATGTGTAATTTTCATTGAATAAAAAGAGCTTTGAGTGATTATTTACTTTAGGAAAAAAAATATTTTTTTTGGTAAACTTTGTGAGTCAAGCAAGTTGGAGATTCAACATGACATACACAAAATTTACTCACACACTATTGAAACACCATCAAGCAAGTCGAAGACTCAACATGGACTGCATGGAAAGTAAGTGAATACTAATATAGAATTTAAAGAATAAATGAATTAAATGGACAAGACATGCACAAATAAATTGAATGGGAATGGAAAGGGATAGAATAGAGGTGGAGAATACACTTAGTAATCAAGGGTGCAAGGGTTGAAACGTGGTGGAAAAAAGATAAATAAGTAACTGAGTATATACAACACATTGCCAACTAATTAAACAATGATAATGATAAGATAATCAAATTGAAGGATAAATAATAGACACAAACAGAAAAATAAATAAAGAGTTGTCTACTAATTTTTTTTTATTACTTATTTATTCATGTATTTTTTTTGGAGGGTCAAAGTCAAAGGGTTCACTTTGGCTTAGTCAATACTGACGAAGTATTGTCATGGCGAACCTGGTTTCAGCCTAAGCGACAAAGGTGCAGGCTACAATATTTATTATATTTCAGACTTCTCGAAAACGGATTAGGCCCAAAATGAAATAGGATGTATGTGTAGAATAAAGCGTGCAAATAACCGTTTTTATTTTATGTCAGACTTAACAAAAGTGGACTAGGCCCAAAATGGAAGAGGGTGCATATGTAGAAAATTGGGGGCATAAATAGAATTTTGTGTTTTTATTTTTTCTCAAACTTAACAAAAATGGGATAGGCCCAAAATAAAAGAGGGTGAATGTATAAAAAAGGGTGTAAATAGTATTTTTTTTATTTTATTTTATCAAGCCCATTTCAAATGACTCTAACTCTTTTACTTGGGATATAGTCAATTTGTTATGACTTAGTTCCAACCCTAGTCCAATAAAAATATATAAAAAAAAACAAAAAAAAAAGAGAAGGGAGTGAAGGATAGAAAAATGGAGAAAGGAAAAGAGGAGATGAAAGGAATGAGGAGATATGTGTATACCTCTCCTCCTTCTTTGGGCTGCGGTGTCAAATGGCACAATGTTGTTAGTTGTTTCTTCCTCCTTGAGAGCTGTGGTACCTCAATTTTTTTTTGTGTGTAATTAATGTTTAAACCTTCCTTTTTTATACTTTTATTCTTCTTCTGTTTTCTTTAATCAAAAGGACTCTCAAATAGAATCCATTAAATCCCTTTGGATTTTTTTCCTTTTTTATTATTTTTTCATTTTATTATTATTCTTTTTTTTGTTTTATTATTGTTCTTCTCTTCTTTTTCTTTTTTGTTTTTATTATTATTATTTTTCATTTTTTACGTGTCCGAATAGAGTTAGAGTGTGACATACACCTATCGTTCCAATCACCAAATTATTTTGTAGGATGCAATTGACTCCTTCAAATGAACTGAGTAATAGAACATGAATTTTCAAGAAAAAAATCAAAGAAAATACAAGAGTGCATGTAGATGCAATCAAGTAAAAAAATAAATTGACATGATAAAAAAAAGTATTTATAGGTTAGATACCACCTATAGTTAATCTCATCCACGATGAATATTGTTGGCTCATTATAAAATTTTAGAGATGAATTGTTGTTCAATTGATAATAAATTGATGTATTGAGCATATTTAATTTCAAAATTTATTTTATTTTTACTGCCAGAATTTATTATCATAAATAACATTAATTATCGCTTTAATAATTTAAATTTAATTCAACGAAATAATTCTTTTATCATTATACTTATTCCACATGAGATTTCTCTCTCTCTCTCTTCTTTTTTTCAATTTTATTTATATTTGAACAAAAATTATCCGTAATTTTTTTGGTAAAAATATATAATCAATATTTATTATAATTAAATATATATATATATATATATATATATATATATCTTAAATTTTCAATTGTCATAACTTAAATTCTTATTATAATAAATTAAAATATCAATCAAATACTACAGTTATCAATTTAATAGATAATATTTGATATTTTTATTTATTTTCAACCATTTAATTACAAAATTTAGAAAAAATATTTTACTCCAGCATTTAATTAAAAATATTATGAATTATTTCATATTTCATTAAAAATAGTACATGTTATGCAAATTAGAAATGACAAAAGAAATCCTTATTCACAAATATTTGTAGATAAAATCCACAATATATGCTAAATGAGTATTTTTAATGGGTATATGTGAGTTTTAGATATAATCATACAAATATTTTCAATTACATTTTATTAGGGGATGCAAGACAAATATCATGATACTTGTATTCATCAATACATGTTACCCACCCGTTAATATTAAAATACTTAAACATTTTTATAAATATTTTATATTTTTTACAAATGTTTTGGAGTGTAGTTTTATTTGGACTTATTTTTTAATGTATATATTTTTATTGGAGTTTATATTTTAGAGAGTAATTTTCAGATAATTTTGTTTGGAGTTTACAAAATTTATTTATTTAGAATTATTGATGGATATTTTTAATTGTGTAGAATATCTGAATAATTTTAGTTGAAAGTTGAAACAATAAAAATTATTTTTACATGAAGATATTAAAATAAATAAAAATTACATTAAAAATGTTTGTTAAAATACTTTTAAATTTTAATATTTTAGGCGAGTTTGTTGATATGTATCAATCGCTCAATTGTGCTGTGGATTTTTTTTTTTAAATTATGCAAAATAAAATAGTTTGTTGAGGACAAAACACACTGGTACCCAAATGTAAGTTGTGGGCCTAGCCCAATCCTTGTTTTTGTGTTGTGTGAAGATCAATATAAACTCAAAACACAGGAAAGCCTTTAGGGTTTTGTGTATCTGCACTTTGGAGGAGGCACCGTAGCATAAGGGTGTAAGGGAGATACGCAAAATGAAGACCATTCTGTCGTCTGAGACCATGAACATTCCCG
>QARZ01000303.1:58641-86249 GCA_013407115.1 Glycine latifolia | reverse complement strand
AATATTTTAAGAATGTTATAATTTCAGTACGATCTTCAAAAAAAAAATTAATAGCTTCAGTACGATCATTATATTTATACCCTTAAAAAAATATTTCATAGATGAAATTGTTGATATATTACTTATTTCACAGTGTGTCATTTTATATCATTACATGTAGATCATTTTAGTTATTAGTAGTACCTCTTTACTGTCACTGGTATCACTAAAGTTATTAGGAGTACATAATATTTGTGATCTCTAAGAATCTAGCTTTAAATATTCAGATTTTCTTCAACATATGTGCCAGAATTTAATGGTATGACATGATCGAGAGCTTGAATCTACTGTGTATGTTGCGATTACCTGCTTAGTATGCTACAAGTCTAACTTACTATTAGAGTCAATTTTCTCATTATGCTAGGAGTTTGTCTTATATGCTAGTAGTTGTTAGTTTGTTAGTATTTTTTGGTTAATGGAAAAAATTTAAACTCATGATATTTTTCTTTCGATCTCTCCAAACAATCTTAGGACCGAGCCTGTTTATTTATTAATGAGTTTATTTATTTATTTATTTATGATATGTCCATGGTTACGTACATTGAAAATATTAAATATATTTTATTACTAAATATTTTAAATTATTTAACGTACATAACAGTAAATAAATTGTGTTTTCTATATAATAATAAATACTTGAAAAAAATTGATCCCTTACCATGTATGCATAAACACATGATAAATGTTTTAAAAAAATCACATCATAAATAATACCTTTATTTATCAGAGTTCCCTATAGTTAAAAAAACAAAACAAAACTGCTAGAACATACAGTTATAATAATCAAGGATTTATTATATATATATATATATATATATATATATAAAGTTGGAACGTTTGTTTAAGCTCTAGGAAGCATTAAATTAAAAGCATGGGAAGTGCAATTACTTTTAATTTCCAACAGTTCAACAGATTTAGATCCGAAGCACTGTGTCAGCTTGCTTTGAATTCTCACTTCTTAGTAATAATTTCAAATTGAAAAGAAACTCTTATTTTCTCTACTGCAACGGCCTAACAGTAAATACAGTCAACAATTCAATGAATATGTTTTAGAGTAATCTCTAATACTGAGAATTCTTTAATTAATAGTTTAATTAGTCCCATTCATTAATTTAAATAATGTTATTGCAATCTTCATTGTCCAAATGTAGGCTTTAGTTGAGTACCGCATTCCTCCCCCCAACTACGTAAAATTTCGAACGTATCAATGAAGAGGTTTACGAAATATGTTAAGGCAGACATAACAAATTAAGTAGCCCCCCCAAAAAAAAACGGTACAAAGTCATCAAATTAAGAAAAAGTAAAGGTCAACTATTACAATTAGTATTTTCTTTCAAATTATATATTTTTTTACTAAACGGTTATACAACTGAATTTAAATCTTATAAATAGAGAAAACATAATTGAGAAGTAGATCTTATTAAAGACAATTAACAAATTTTTTAGCATAAATTATTTATTAACAAAATTGATCAATATTTCATATTTATAATATATTAATTAATAAAAAATGGTTATAAGACTCATTATATATATCAAGTCACTAAATAAGTAAATATAGAGTTTGGTAGAATGATTATTTACTATATTTTGTAAAATAAAAATAATTATTTACTAATTTGATTGTTTTTCAGTATCAAAACAACATTTATATAAGCATGTTTTTATAAGGAGTATTTTTCTAATTATATCATATAATTTATTACATGTTATCAAATATATGGATCAAGTAGTGTGGAGGTGTTTATCTCAACATAAAAGATATTAGTTGTCTATATAAAAAAAATCACTTACTAATTATTATATTTACAATTCTCTCTTTGGCTGATTTGACTGATTACATTAAACATATATTCACGAATCATTTTTGTTGTATAAGTCTATTAGGGAAATTTATTTTCTAATTTAAAATATAGCTTAAAATTATGATAATTAGATATTAAAATATAAAATTAATTTAATTTTAAAAGATTAAAAATAAGTTTTGAATTTTTTTAAAATATATTGTAAAAATATTTTTTACACTAATATATTTTCAATTGGTTATGGAAGACTAATTCATCCAAGGCATTATCCGGTATTATCCCTCTCACCAATTTTTTTTATGCATATAAGTAAGTATCAATTCCATGATGATATAATTAAGAGATTCAATTAATAAGATCTAGCATAATTTGTAGATACATAGTTAAATTTCTTAAACATGATAAAGAGTTTAATTTCTTAGTCATATATATGAAAAAAAAATATTGAGAAAGACAAAATTCACATTAATAATTTTTACAATTCGATAGATTAATTTGATAATTTTTTATTATGGAGATACCTTTTAAGAAAAAAAAAATATTAAGAGACCCAAATCAACCAATTGTCTAATTATATAATAAAAATATTATCTTTTCTAAAAGTTGAATGAATGGGAAGATTTACACCTGAGTAACCATATAAGTGAATTAGACATCACACCTTAACCCAAAACCTTAAGGCTCAGGTTTATGGATCTTCTCCTCACTTATATGGTGTTCAACTTTTCTATTTCTATCCGATGTGGGACTTTAACTCACACTTGTACTCCAACAATACCTTTTTATAGGATTTATTTAGTTTCACCAATTTATATAATAAAAGTAAAATATTATATAGAGTGTTTTTTTTTTTGTACAGAAATATTATTTTATAGAGTGTTACTGCTTGCTAAATAGCTCGTGTAGCCTATGTTAAGCCGAAAAGTATACATGAAAATGAAGTGATTTCACTCGTAAAAATTCAGTTTGTTCGTTTAAGGTTTTTCAGAAGAAAAAAAACATTTTATATAAAAATAATTTTAATAATTATGATAACTAAATGGGTTTTTAAAATAAAATAGTAAACATGTTTTAGTTCTTCGTAAGTTTTTGAGTAAATAACATACAAAATATCATAAAAATACTTTTATTGGTATCGAATTTAAAAATTGTATTAGTTTATTTTTTCGGACACACCTTGACACCTTTTTATTTTTTTACTTCTATATAATAAAATAAATATTTATTATATAGATTGTTGCTAACATAGTTCGTGTAGACAACTTTCAAGTAAAAACAAACGCCTCGTCAAAGTCAAAGTCCATAAGTATTAATTTTTCTAAAAAACTTAAAATATGTTTAAAAAATTATGCTACATAAATTATTTTTAAAATAAAAAAAAATATTTTTTTATTTGCAGAATATAAAAACACAAAGATATTTTAGCGATTTTTGTCAAGTTAAAAAAAACCTATAAAATATCGTAAGAATAATTTCTATAAATGTATTATTTTTAAGTAGTTTAGTTTTTTGGGACGCCTTCTGACACCTTTTACACGTTTATTTAGTTTTTCTTTTCTTATACATATTTGAGTAAAATTTACAAATTAAGTTCGCTTATGAAATAATCCAAAACCAAAGAGTCTGTTACCATCAAATGTGTGGATTATTGTCCGAAATTGTTCCCGGTTATTGCCTAGTGTAAATAATTAATTGGTTTAAAGAATATGTAATATTTAACTAAATTGCATTTTGAGTTTGTCACTAGAAAAAATGTGCTAATTATTCGACAAAAATACAAACAAAAAAGAAGAAAAAATTGCTGACCATTTTTTACTTCAAAGTCCATACCATTTCAAACTCTTTTCACTTAATTTAGTTGCTACCTGTTGGTCAAGAAAATCTATTTAAAATGATCAAGGTAGAAGCTAACTTCTACCAATTATGTATTGGCACATGTTAAAATTATAGAGCCTCGGGCTAAGAAAATTTTGAGTTTATTTTTGAATAGTTTGTGCATGTTTTTCTTGTTTGATACTTGATGTATCATGCTTTTCACAATTGGGATACTCGTTACAACAAAAAAAAGGCAGTATTGCATCAAGTTTAAGGAGTGGTGCACAAGTTTCATGCGATTCCATTTTCTTTTTATGATTTATAGCTTTACTTGTCCAGAGAATATGCCTGATTTATGCAACCGTTACACAAGTAAAGCAATTTGTATATAAGAGGATTTATGTAATTATTTTGGTTTTCATTAGTATATTCCTTTAGAAATAATTTTATTCGAAACATTATTAGACACAAAATGAAAACATATTTATCAATGATGTTTGCCATATCGTGAAAGGACTAATTTTTTCTATTAGATATAATTCTAATTTGTTTATTTTTTTAAGGAAAATGTTAATTAATGTAAATGATTAAGAAATTACAACTATTTTTCAATTAGAAAATGGATTAAATTTGGTTAAAACAGTATTATTATTATTATTATTTACTAAATGAGTATAACACAATTGATAACATACTGAATTTGTGGAGAAAGACTTGAGTTTGATCTCCATAGAATACATTATTAGACAGAGGATCGATAAACTTTAAGTGTGTCTTAGTTTAAGTGCATATTAATCTCATAACCGGTCCAAAGAATTAAAGCTTATAAGGATACCTCAGAATTTCATTGGGAAGCCAAAGATCCTAATAACGGTGGTTAAAACAAGTTTTTATTTTCAAAAACAAGTATAAGTTGATATAAATAAACATTTTAGTTACTAATTAAATTGTGAACACTTATTCATATGGTTGTAAATGGGTTTGTATTAACTTTTAATCTGCATTAAAAACTTGGAGAAATAATCTTATGGTCCTATATAGAGACTCCACATCGACTAGGATATGACTTTATTAAAGTATATAAGTGAGGACAATCCTAACTTTATAAGTTGATTTTATAGGATTGAATTAAGTTCAAACCCAAATTATAAGATGGTATCAGAGCTTAATCTAAATCTACTAATTAGTCACCTATCATATTATTCATGCATCAAGCTCATAAGTGTGAGGTGTATATTGAGAAAAACTCAAGTCTCACATAGACTAGAGATAGGGTTACTATAGAATATATAAATAAGACACAACCATCACCTTATAAGCTACTTTTTGGGAGGCCTAAACTCATATTCTAAGATGTCTATAATAATTTTAATTGACTTAATCCTGATTAGTCAAATATTTAATTTAGAATCCAAACATTAATGATCTCAACTACCCCCAAAAAAAACTCGAGTTAGGTTTAGCACTGAATTCGACCAAGCCTCATGTCAAAGCATTGAAAAATCAAATAAAACCCGATCCGAACTAATTTGTGTATATATTCACCAATTTGGAAGAAAATCTTCATTCAATCTTAAAAACCCTATCTCATCTCCCCGGTGGTGATAGTTATCGTCTTAGATCTCATTGTCATTGCACTCTCAATCGGTCATTGTCAACATATATACTTTATCAGGTTTCCTTTCATGCCTCAAGTATTTCTCAATATCTTTTTTTCTCATTTTCATGCTCTATATGTTCGATCTAAGATCCACCATTTCCTCTACATTGTTTGAAATCATTTATTAGAGGGGTAGTATTTGCATGCCCTATTGATACTGCAACAATTGTTATTCTTATAATGATATTTGAATTTTGAGTCAAGTCTCAGGTTGAGGCATTGAAAAATTTGTACTAATATTTTTATACATTCAAGAAATTGGGGAGAAAATCTTCATTCATTCTTCAAATCCTAATTTATCTCCCACCAAAACATTGAAAAATGGGTACTAATATTTGTATACATTCAAGAAATTTGGGAGAAAATCTTTATTCATTCTTCAAACCCTAATTCGTCTCCCATCAGAACTTTTTATTGCCCTGATGCTTAGCCATTCAATTGGAGATGGTGATAGTTATCGTTCTTAGATTTCACTATCATCATACTCTCAAACGATCAGTGTGAACCAATCATCTTTCCTAAATTTCCTTTCAAACCTAAGGTATTGGTCAATATATTTTCTTCTCTTTTTCATGCTTTGTTTGGTTGATTTAACATTCATTTTTCCTCTACATTATCTAATATGTCTACTTCAAGTGGTAGCCATTGCATTTTATTTTTACAATTTAATTAATTAAAATACTTTTCAGTTGTTAAATGTTAATTTCCCCCTTGTTAAAATATTAACATATCATTAATCAATCTTAAAATAAACTGTAAACATATGCAAAATTAAAAATTGGACCAAAATTGAAAATTTTATAAATTCTAGAACTAAAATCACAAAAAAATTAGGTGACCAAAATTATAGATTAGGAATTAAAGGGTTGTCATTTATCCTAAAGAACATTGACATTTACAAGTCAAACTCTTATCATGGTTAATCTATAGGACACGTACAATGGTGTAAAATCCTGTGTTCGATTTATGAGTCAAATTTTGTAATATAAATAAATGTTTTGTATTTTAATTTACAAAACATATTGATTTAAACACTTTTCGAAACAGATTTTCAAAAGTGTTGAATCTACACTTTGAAAACTTAGTTTCTAAAATTACAAACATTGTTCAAATACACAATTAAAGTACCTTAACCAATCTCCATGCCCCATTATGTATTATTTCCCTCGTCACTAAACCTCTCTGGACCCATTGTTCTCACATCAAGACACCATGGGCATTGAAGACACATGAACCACCCACATGCTTGCCATGGAAGCAACTTTAAAAGCCTCTAATCAATTTAGGGAAAATAGAGTAATGTTGTCGTACTTTGTTAAAGGAAATGATTTTCAACCACTATTGTTTAAACATTTTGCCATTATGCTTTGCTAGAGAAAACAACTTCCAACCAAGGCATCCTTTCTTCTCTTTATCTTCTTATCACCCCTCAAGCATTTTTTTTCTTAAAACTTTTTCCAATTATTCAAAGTGTGTTCTAAAATCTAAAATAAAATGTGTTTCAAATTCTTTTTTGTACAGTTCCAAATAGTTATTGAATTTAATCTTTGGAATGATAAAATCAGCTACGCATAAAGGACAATTGGAATATAAAAAGTTCCAAAAAAATGGTGCAAATAGAATCACCATTGGTTTAGACATATTTTTTCCCTAAACCATCTGGGCTTCAACCAATTAGGTCCCTACTATTTTATGCTTATGTCATATATTCCTTCAACCAAAAATGGAGATACAAACCTCTTCACTTTTTTCTTACTTTATCTTTAAAAGTTTTTTTTTTCTTAACAAGGAGATATCTTTTGGGGACTATTGGCATTTTCATGTTTAATTTCATCTATCAGGTCATTATTGATCTGCCAAATTGTTGATGTGAATTAGCCCATTTTACTGTCATTCGTAAGTCTAAAACCTTCCTTTGTCACCCTGTTTCAACCCATAACTCTTTGCAATGTATGGTAAAAAGTTATTACTAAAATCATTCCTAGGTTATTCATGGATATTCTTCCTTTTATCATTGTTCCTACTAAAAGTAGCTTTGCTAATGGGCATCACACTATTGAGTATTGACAATAATGTGAATCAAATCAACTCTTTATCAATAAAAAGTACATGATTCTTAAGCTCAACATTGTTGAGGCTTATAGGTCTCCCAATTTTAGCAAAGGGAATGAAGTCTTTATATCTTGTATGTAGATACTTGTGTCGTTGCTTCACCCACAGAATACGCCGCCTGAATCTACCATCAGAAAGATTTTTGATACCAATTGTTTTGGTGTAACCGATGGGTAAATACCAAAAAAGATTTACATTGATGGGCAACAAGTAATCACATAAGTGAATTTGATACCACACTTTAACAAAAAATCTTAAGATTTAGGTTTATGGGTCTACTCTTCACTTATATGGTGCTCAATTTTTAATTCTAATTCTAACCAATGCGAGACTTCACATCATATTTATACTTCAACAGTATCATCCTTGTAGTCGATAATTAGTTGGTTGAGATCCTTAAATTTGTTGATTTGTTCTATGATTCCTATGATCAAAAAGATAAATTTAAACAAATTTTATTCTCAAAGAATGTTAAGAAGGACATTAGGACTTAACTCTCTCTTAGAATAACCCCCTTCATATTCCAATGACAAATGGCTTTCAAAATTACTTGACACTCTCAGTGCTTCACCATCAAAAGCCTTCTAATAAGTTATCAACCTAGAAATCCAAAATGCTACCTCTAGCGGGAAGAATCACTTTCACCCATTCCACTCTGCCTTTACCCATTTATTCCATGCAAACTACTTGTTTGCCAATCTCTGTTTGTAAAGAGATTGACAAAAGATGTTGGGATTTCATATGGGGAAACATTGTTAATAGTCGTTGTTGCCACCTTATTTCTTAAGAGACCATCTCCACCCCTAAGAAGCATGGTGGTCTTGGGTTTCATAATTTTAGTAACCTTAAAAGCAATGCTACATTATGAAGTTAGGTTAGCATTTGAGAGTTGACCTTGATAAGCCTTGAACCTGTGTTCTGAGAGCTAAGTACCTCTTGTGAGAATTTAACCATCCCAAATATAAAGTGAGTGGATAAGAGCTCTCACCTTTAAAGAAATATTATTCAAGATTGGCATCATGCACACTGTCATGTTCGTTGGTCTATTAAAAGTGGTAATCAAACCAGATTTTGGATAGATTCTTAGATCCTTAATCATGATAGCCTTCAAAATTTATTTCCCCACCTTATTTCTCCCTAGGAGAGAAACCTTCCAATTTATGCCTATGCATTAAATTTGGGTTGACATTGGGACGCAATCCATTCTCTTTTTCCTCCTAAACAAATTGGTTATATTATTCCTTCCATAGAATGTCTTGAAGATTGGTCATATGGAAACACTCCCCTGATGGGATCTTCTCTAACAAAGTTGTTTATCTTTTCCTGTTGAGTTCCACAACCTCTTATATTACTCGCTTTTCCCTTTAAGTTGGCTTAACAATGGTAAGAACCTCAAAGAGTATCATTTAGGACACTATGTTGGTTGGTCTAATTACTATTTTGACAGCTCCCCCATTGTTAGATTTAGTTATCCAAGAAGATAATAGGAGTTGTGCTCCTCATTTGATTATATTGTAGTTTTTTTTGTTACTTATCCTCTGTATAAAAAGATTGAATATGGAAAACAAGCAAAAAAGAATAAAACGCAAAAAATAGTGAGTTACAACTTAAAACCTAAATTCACATTGAAAATAGCACACGAGAAACCTAAAAAACTATACTTCAAATTAAAGAAAACTGTGAAGATTAAAAAAATCCTAAATGAGTTTGAAGAAGCGAGTGATAAAAATTGTAAGCGAGATAAGATAAAAGGAAACGAAGTTTCAAGGACTCCCTTGTTCCTTTATGTAAAAAACAAATACATAATTCAAGAATAATAAAAATGATTAAGTTAGTTAAAATGTTACAAATTTAGATTTTTTTTATTATCTTTAAAGTATCCATATAACTATACAATTTAAATTATAGTTATATTTAATGACAACACTCCGTAATTTGAGGGATATTTTTTTCATGAATTTGTATGATTTGTAATGTTAATAAGTCAACGAATACATTCACTTATATGAAAAATGTGTTAGTGTCTCATTAATAAATTTCACAATAAATTAACAATTAACATGTTTTTTATATAAAGGACAAAAAAATGTACATATTTGTTTTGTGTAAAAAACACTAAATGCGGTATTAATTAATATGAGTTTATTGGAGTTTATTGTTTCATGTGTTGCTATTAGATAATTATAGTGAAATAATTCATAGAATATAAAATTATAAATAAATAGCTATCGGCTCGAAAATTGAACAAAGTCATGCAAATTATCTCAACCCTAAACGAAAATAAACATTCTACTCGTGTATGTTCACCAAATATATCAATACGAGACTGTAGTAACATCCATAGTAGATTTTTTTAACCAGTGGCTAAAACAATTAATACTGTAATAACTCAGATTGAGAAAACATGATATCACTGTGTAAATGTTATAAAATAAGGCCTGAAAGGGTAGAGACAACTCGATTCTCTGTTTCGTAAAGTCATTAATGGGTAAGAGAATAAAAACAGAAGCAAAAGCCATTGGAGAAGCAAGAGATAAAAACATTAATGGAGGGTGTGAGTGCTCCATTAAGATTCTTTTACACAAAGGGTGTCCCAAACTAACATGTTTTATTCTTATTCTTATTATTATTATTTGAAGTTATTATAATCTATCGTTTTCTCTTTGTCCCTCCACAACGTTGTTTCTCTCTCTAAAAGACTCAGTCTGTTTCCACTTCCGACATTGACTGTCTAAACCTTTTAAGTCTTGTGAGGCGCTCACACAGACCGGTGAGCTGAGCTGCAAAAGAAAATCATTTTTCTTAATACCATTTTGTATTCAATGAACAAAATCAAGACATGTTTTTTTACGTGTATCCTTCATTTCAAAGATTCTCAAGATTCTGTTCTATCATCGCCAATTGTGACAAAATCTCATGTATTTAAACCGGATTTTGATCGGTCAATATAGTCAGATTCACAGCCACTCGTAAAAAAATTCTTTTGGTATTGCGTGCTGGATACATGTGCTTCTGCCTTTAGTTTCCATTCGTTACTCTCAGCATTTCCATGTTGAAGACATTCATTTCAGCATTTAAAACAGGCCATGGACGCATGAGGGGAGTTTTTATTTCTATTCTTTAATATGTAGTTGTAATGTTGCAGTAGCTATGGTGAGGAATGTGTTGGAAGGGATTTTGGCAGGTTGGGATTAGGCAATGGGTTAAAACTAAAAAGTCTTTCAATACTTTCGGGATTTCTATTATTCAGGCAAAATCTAGCAAAGGAAGAATACAGTTTCGAATTACTGCTGAAGCTGCTGTAGTAGTTGTAGCTTTAGCCTACTCCATTCAGATAATAAAGATTTGGAATTTCTTCAGATGGGTGAGCAACCACATGACAGGTGAGATCCTCTATTGGCCTCTTTATTTACCTTTTTTAGTTTTTTTGCTGAGATCAGTCTGCAGCTGTTGATTCTAAAGAGCTGAATTGAATGCTTGCTTGTTAGCATGATCATTGATATTTTCTTTAAATATCTTGACATATTTTGAGTTGAAGGGAGAGTATAGATAGGAATAACCCAAGTAACCTTGTTTGAAGTTAGCTATTGTATATACATTATGTTCTGTCTTTTGTGAACAGGATGTCTAGCAAGAATGCTGGTGATTTTGATATTGGATCAAGCTCTCTCTTAAGGTATTTATAGAAGAAAAATACTTTCAAAAGATGATCACTATGCACGAAGCAATACTTAACCAGTGGAGTGAGGTGTGTGCACAGTGTGAATGGAAATAGAGAGAACGAGAATTGTGTACCTTTTTCCTCTTAAATCAGCCCTTATTTATACTAAACTTACCTTCCTACCAGTTGGAGATCATCTCTGATATTCTTGGCCGATATCTCCAACCGCATTATGCCAACATCTTCGTGGCATTTATTATGTTAAGGGTCCACGATCTTTTCCTGGCATTATCTTCATCAATCCATGATTTGGATTCTTAATGGGCCTTAACATTGGGCCCATATATCAAATCCGTAACACATTACAAACAATACCTGATGAATATTTGTTTGGGCTTGAAATGTTCTGCTAGTTGATTGTCTATTTAAGGTGTTTATTGAGTTGGTTGGAAGCTTTTTAGTGTTAATAGCATTACTTGTTGATCACATACGCAATGTAGACCCTAAAATGACCAAAACCGTCATTTTACCACTACGTGTTTATCCTCTTACTATTATGCGTATCATTCTTGGCCTTCCTCGATTGATTTTTCTACATGCAATGTTTCATTTCTAGCAACATCTCCTGATTTTTAGTCTTTGTAACCACAATGTTCAATTTATGCTAGGATTCACTTACGGCTACATTCATTTCAAAGTGGTATAACTTTAAACGTCAACCTGATATAGCTTGAATAAGTGATGAATTTGATAACTGCGTGAAATTTCATCCATGTTAATTAACATTTTTACTGACGTATGTTTCATGTTTCTACTCCTGGATCTAATTGTTTGGCAAATGGCAGAGTTACTTCAGATGTCGAACAAAACCATGTATACAAAACTTTCTCATTAGGGAATGAAACTTAACATTTTCTGTTAATCTAATTAATTAAATATAGGGCATATCTTGTTTTGAATGATCGACGTTACAAAAATGGCTTAGGAAACACATATACTTAAGATAGACAGAGTTGCCAATGTTTTGCCAGGTTTTTTTCTAGCCTACCTGTGTTATTTTGCAAAGCATTTTTTGTAGAATGAATTTTATAGCTGTTTCTTGCTTATTGTCGAATATGGTCCGTCACCCTAACAATGTATATAGTATAGTTACCAAATCTTATCAAGAAAATGAATCATCTTATTGGCCTGTACTAGTTGTGCATCTGCACCTGATCCAGAATATTAATATAAATAGGTGTATTGGATATATGTTTTGTATCACATCCATCAAACTAATATTCTCCACACTTCCTCATAATAAAATACATATCCCGGTAATTTCAGGCTTTCAATGAACTTTGGAAAACTTTTAGGCCAAGATGACAGACAATTTGAAATGAACAATACATGGGTACCCATCCCCCCCGAGAAGCTCGTTCAACTAACATCTAATACACTATCAGACTGGCCAGTGAACCAAATGAGAGGACCAAATTATCGGGAAATTTCTGTACCTGGAAGTGATTACATGAAAGAAAAGCTGCTGCATAACCCAGGACCACATCAGAATCTCCCTCTGATAGGACAAACAGGTCAAACTGGAGAGAACAAAATGTTTGATGGCAACTTCATGAATATAAACAGTGTTCTAGATCACATTCCAGGCTCCTACACTCAGCCATGGCACTATGAGAGCCATGGATCAAACAGTAATACCTTGGAACAACTGCTCAAGAAGGACATAACTAATATAGATTCTGCTAACAGGAATTTGGATGCGAACAATAACATGGCAGCAAGAAATCCATTGCTATCAATGTTTAATCCTCAGGCTAGCCACGATATGAGTGATCCCTATGCAGGTGTACAAAGATGCAATATCCATTCAGCTTCAGACAGTGTGTTCAGAGAAGCAAATAGCCTTCTGTTTCCAAATAGGAATTCTGAATTTGGTGGCAGTAGCTCAAACAGGTTGCTCAACAATGACATTCATTGTTCACTCCCGAACCAACTGGAGGGCTTCTTCTCTGAGATACCCTATGGTAAATTCCTTTTTTCTGCAATTCAAATTCAGAGAAGAATCTTAGTTACAGTGCCTTTATATTGTTATTGTAGCTTATTGAAACAATGAAGTTTAGACATCTGAACCAGAAACACATTAAACTATTCAATTGCATGTTACATTTGATAATGTATGCAGAGAATAATTTTGTTTAATAATTATTTTATTCGTTTTTTTCTACATTGTAAATACCTGGAACTGATATCCCTCACACAAGTTATGTAGTAAGCAGCATAGAGACATGATAAAGATTGTGATGTTACAAACACAAAATAAACTCCATTTCTTTTGACTGTTTAAACAATACCTTCTTGCATCCATTATGATCTCAGCAACTGATTGCTAAGTCACTAAAATTGCTTTTACAGGTGATTCTTACCACAATTATAATCTGAACTATTTGCCAATAGCTGAAGCTTGGACCACTGCTAGTTTTACCAACTATCTCCAATCGGTACCAGCTTCAGCTGGTGCCACTGCTAGTTTTACCAACCAGTTTTTTACAATACCAGATTACATAATAGCTGAAAGCACAAGTCAGGAGAAAGACAAACAAAAGGACTTAGTTTCTTCCACACAGAATGAAGTTCAGGAACATTGCGATGGGCTTCTACACGAAAATGTTCATTCATCATCTGCAGCAATTTCTACAACATATGGGGATCAAAAGGGTTCCAACAACATCCGTGGCAAGGGAAATGACCTGGGTTTTGACCTGAACAAGACACCTAAGCAGAAAGCACCCCAGCAAAGGAAGCATAGGCCAAAAGTAATTAAAGAGGCCAAACCCAAAAGAACTCCAAAGCCAGCAACTCAAAAGACACAGATGAAGGAGAATCCACACAAAAAGAGGAAGTATGTCCGAAAAACTGCAGCAACACCACAGACCAATGTTATAGAAGAAAGTGTTGATTCTATTGTTGCAACTAAAAAATCCTGCAGAAGAGCTCTAAATTTTGACTTGGAACATATTAAATATGCAAGCCAGAGCACAATAGGTTGCCAGCAGGAGATCAACCATAGAAATGAGAAAGCTTTCAATACCACTTCAGACCACAAGGCCACAGTGATGCTGCATGGAGCAACTATGAGCTATGGTACAAACTCAGCTTCGCTGATCAGCTCATGGGATGAACTTACAGTAGAAAACCAACAACCCAGAAACACAGAAGATAATACACTTCTACTGCATGAAAAGCAAGCTAATAATATCCTGTCAGAAAGGAAATCAATCACAGATTTGTCAGCAACTACACAAGAGCCACAGATAGCAAAATTTCCTGTCACTGAGGAAGGTCCAGCTCTGGAAAATTCTGATTTGTGTCAGGAAGGAAATAATGGATGTATGCATCAATATATTCATACAAAGGAAATTGCCAGCATCCTCTATCAAACAGAAGCATGTTTTGAAAACTCACAGAAGACCAGAGAACCAATTTGTCAGAATACCCTTCAGTTGGTGGCTAACAACCTCTCCAATTCCATTGAAGCAGCAAAGGGTTCCAAGAGAAAATATCGCAAAAGAACTCAGAAGCAACATGACTCAGCCACAAATTCATGTGATACTTTCTTGTGCCATGAGACTTTACAGGCACATGGAAATTTCAGAGGTGCAACTCCTGCCAAAGATGTCATTAAAAAACAGAAGATTAAAAAAAACTCAAAATAGACACAATGCAAAAATCAGTGGAAGGTCTTCCAGCCAAATAATGTCTAAAGAGAATCCCCAGAGCACAAGAACAAAAGAAAAAAATGGATTTCGTACACAGTCTAATGAAGAAATACCAGATATCTGTATTGAAAGTAATAGATTTGTAGAGCAGCAAAACAATGGAGCCATCACTGGGGAATGCTTTGCTATCTCAGGTAATGCATGTTATATAAAAGGAATGCAGTTTTCAGAAAACATAATTATATAGTAATAATTAACTGTTTCTTAATTTTCAGAGGAACATTCGAATCTGATAGATGAGACAAATTGTCGACTGAATGATCTCAAACTTGGGGAGAGCAACATGTCAGAGATGGAAGGACAAAAGGCAATAGTCCCATATAATGGAGATCGTTCTGTTGTGCCGTATCAGGAGTTTGAATTACTTAAAAAACATAAACCAAGGCCTAAAGTGGATCTTGATGCAGAAACAGAGAGAACCTGGAAACTATTGATGGGCAAAGGAGGAAGTGAAGGCCTTGAAGAAACTGACAAGGCAAAAGAGAAGTGGTGGGACGAAGAAAGAAATGTTTTTCATGGAAGAGTTGATTCCTTCATTGCACGGATGCATCTTATTCAAGGTAAGATACATCATACACAAACATCAAGTACCAAGAAGCCCAAAACATGCGGATACTGTATGCACTCCTCAAGACAGACATTTTTACTTTCTATAATATCTATAACACCTCTGTTTCATTGAAAATAATAATAGTTAGCATTGAACTTCTTATTCTAAAGATATTGGATTTATTAAAATGTGTTGGAATAATCGGTTTACGTAGAGAAGATAGAAAAATTATTAATCAGATACAATACCCTAACTTAATACTCCAATCATAATATTAATTAGGTTGCATAATAGTACTACTAGCACAATGATGGAAAGTCGCCTTAATTACAGCCTCACTGGTGGTGGTTTATCCCACATCGACTAGTGATGAGGCTATTCCTGTGGCGGGGGGGCTTACAAGACAGTTTGGTAGGGGTTGAATTAGGCTCATAACCCATATTCTAAGACACAAGCACAAACCTACTTATATTAGGATTAATAACTGTAATATTCTAACAGCATGCATTCTAAAGAACAGTTTAACACAAAGGAAGATAAACATCTAAAGGCACCCAGCTATGAATAGACAATAAAATCCTTTATATTTTTAGTAACAGCCCTTCAACATATTTATTAATAGCAAAAACAGAAACCAATGACTTATTAAAATATTCACTTGATTGCTAAAACTTTTCACTTGTCAACATATATTTATAAAATCAATTATACCTCTACTTTGCAGGAGATAGACGCTTTTCAAAGTGGAAAGGATCTGTTGTTGACTCAGTCATAGGTGTTTTCCTCACTCAGAATGTTTCAGACCATCTTTCAAGGTAAGCTAAATATCAGATATAAGTGTTTTCCTCACTCAGGATGCTTCATCAAAATTGCCAATGCTAGAACATGATGATGAGCAACCCAACAGAAAAATTTATGCTTCTTTCCTTTCTATGCAGCTCTGCCTTTATGTCTCTAGCATCAAGGTTTCCTCTTCAGTCAAAAAGCAGCAAGAAATCATATGATGTTGACACAAACACATTGTTTAAAGAAGCAGGACTCTGCATAGTAAATCCAGCTGATACAATAACATCATATGGATATGGGACACTAAATCAACCAACCTATCATCTTGGCTTTGAGACACCCCATCATGCAAAAGAGTTTTGGAGAGACAGTGAAACCTCAAGGACAAAAGGGAGCCTAATAAAGCCAAATAATCAGAGCTCAGTGGAAGAATTTTTATCACCACAAAATTCTCTTGATTCTTCAATTACTCAAGATGCCAGAAATAGATATTCCTCAGGTTCCAATTCAGAATCAGAAGGTCTTGACAGCAGGTGTGAACACAGAAAGACTCAGTTTTTAACTTCAACAAATTCTTTACAGGTAGGAAAGACCACTATGTTCCAGGAATTTTACAACAGTGTAAATGGAGTGTCACTATTTGAGGATAGAAATAAAGATGGACAGCTGCATCCAGCAGAACATGTGAGACAAAATTGTAGCTTAGGCAGAAACAGCAGTCCCAATGTCTGCTCAGCATTTAGTAATCCGAGCAACTTTGCTTATCCACCAAAGCAACTACCTGTAGTTCGTTCAACTGACAATGGGCTATATTACTCAGATACACAAGGGCTAAAGACTTTTCAAATGAATGGTGAAAAGCTTTCTTGGAATGAAATAGTTTCTGTCCACAGTGAGTTTCAGGACAACAATTCTGGCAATAGGAAAGAGGGAGATAGTGCAGATAAACCCACAGAGATGCCGAACACAAATGGAACACTAGGGTCTCCAGAGATACCAACAATTGACCCTTATGGACCATTAAGCAAGTATTTAGTCCTTCCACAAGATACTTCTCAATTTGGATCTTATACAAATTACAGTCAACCTTCACCTAATCATCATCTTGTAGGCCAGAAATCCTTAGAATCAGAAAGCACAGAATTCACAAACTCATTAAATGCTTCTCGTATATTGGGCAGATACCAAGATGATGTAGTTAATGATAGCTACAATATTCCTGAGGATGCAGAAGGTCTTAACAGTGAAAAAATATCTGCAGCATACAGCCAGGGATGCTCAGAAAATAGGGCTGAATCAAATCCTCAGAAGCAAGTTTATTCTCCCAACCCTATCGATAAAAAGAGCAAAATAAAGGTTTCAAAACCAAGGAAAGAAAAACCTGAGACTGAGAAAAAGCTTGCAAGCGACTGGGACAAACTAAGAAAGGAGGTACAGGTAAATGGGACAGAGAAAGAAAGAAGCACAGACACAATGGATTCACTGGACTATGAAGCAGTAAGATGTGCCTCTGTTAAAGAGATATCTAAAACTATTAAAGAGCGAGGGATGAACAACATGCTAGCAGAACGAATCAAAGTATGTTCAAAGCAACTTTATGTAGAACACTGATTTTTTGCAAAATATGCTTACAGCATAATTTCTGTTATATTACAGGAATTCCTGGACAGATTGGTTACAGAACATGGAAGCATCGATCTTGAATGGTTAAGGCATGTTCCCCAAGATAAAGCAAAGTAAGCCATTTTATTTCTTCTATCAACATTAGCCAGTGACCTTAATACCTATCCCAAGAAGGTTACATGTAGCAGGCACTGACTGCATATGTCAGTATATAAAGCAAATTAACCATGTCCTTTCTATGTGTTTCAATATCAAATGCAGGGACTTTCTTCTGAGTTTTCGAGGATTGGGGTTAAAAAGTGTGGAATGTGTACGGCTTCTGACACTTCAAAATATTGCTTTCCCTGTAAGCCTTATTTAGAATCCATTAACTGCTTATTACCAACGCAAATCACTAAAAAGCCATGCAATAACATGTTGCAATGAATCATGCCTTTAAGGTTGACACCAATGTTGGAAGGATAGCTGTTAGACTTGGATGGGTCCCTCTCCAACCACTTCCTGAAGCACTTCAATTACACCTCCTTGAACTGTAAGTATCGTATGCCCCAACCAGAGAAGACATAAATATATCATACATAACAAGTGCTAACTACTTTGCCATGTAGGTATCCAGTGCTGGAAACTGTTCAGAAGTATCTCTGGCCCAGATTGTGTAAACTTGACCATAGAACCTTGTAAAATCATAACACCCAAAATCTGCATTAGAAATAACAGCTTTAATGATAGATAAATATCTAACAGATATATAAATGGAATGCAGGTATGAACTGCACTACCAGATGATTACATTTGGGAAGGTATGCATAATTTCTTTTCACATTTAGTACAACATTCAGAAAAAGGCATAACAATTTGTTTAGAACTGGTTTTTGCTTCACAGGCATGAGATACAAGATTAAAAGTAATTCATGCTCTAAATATGCAGGTTTTCTGCACAAAGAAAAAACCAAAATGCAATGCATGCCCAATGCGAGCAGAGTGCAGGCACTTTGCAAGTGCTTTTGCAAGGTTAGTTACATTATGCCAATTGCATTATACAAATTAATCAACATAATGGAAAATGCATTCAAAGCTATATATCAAACCATTGAGAACTATGAGACACAAGAATCAAGAGTACAGAGAAAAAATTCGAGGCTAATAAGAAACCTATCATAGAAAGCAACCAGATAAATCAAGCAAAAATGGTGTTTCTTTCCACTGCATAGTTCTAGCATAGTGCATGAAGGACTTATTTTATTTTTATAAGGCAACTAACCCTTTTAGTACAGTGCACGGCTTGCCTTGCCTGGACCAGAAGAGAAGCACATCATGAGTATGCATGTTCCCATTGCAGCTGAGAGAAACCATTTTGTCAATGAGAACCCCATGGTCCTACCTCTCCTTGAGAACAACTTGAGCAGACAAGTAAGTCCTGAAAGTTGGCAGTTTGAACCAATCATTGAAGAACCAGCAACACCAGAAAGAGAGTGGACAGAGGCAGAAGAAAGTGACATGGAGGACTTTTTTAAGGAGGATTCTGATGAAATTCTTTCCATTGACCTCAATGCAAAAAAATCAACAGTGAATGTACAGAACTACTTGCAAGAATACAATGAGCATAATGAAGGTGACATGTCTAAGGCACTTGTGGCCTTGAATCCACAGTCTGCTTCTATCCCTACACCAAAACTGAAGAATGTGAGTCGGCTAAGAACTGAACACCAAGTGTAAGTATTCTTCCATTGCTTGTAATAGCATAAATCTTGCCAGAAAAACACGTCTAATTAAATAGTTTTCATTTTTTTAGAAAACTATTTAAGTGACCAGCATAGAAAGAAAGATCAATTTGTGGTATAATTAGAAATCAAAATGATACTTTCTAAATTCTAACACCTCCCCAATTATTTTTTTTGGATCGGCTAACACCTCCCTGATTGATGCAGATATGAACTTCCAGATTCACATCCTCTCTTAGAAAAGGTCAGTTATTCTTTTATTTATAATGAAACATTCAGTTATCAGCTTGCGGAATTTTCCTTATGTTGTTTTCTTTACTAAAATTTACAGATGGATAAACGGGAACCTGATGACCCAAGCCCATATCTTCTTGCAATATGGACACCAGGTTAGCAAAATACACTTGAAATAATATCAATTACTGAACATATGCCAACAATAGTCTCCAAACACTACTTTTTCACTAATATCAATGCACAACGGGCAGATTGGAAAATAAAAGTGAAGCACATGCAAGATTATTATTATTTCTATATTTTTGACAATCAATCACTCACATCTATATTTTTGACATTGAACATATCTATATAACATCACAATCAATCACTCATCTATATTTTTGACATTGAACACTAGGTGAGACTCCAAATTCTGTTGAACCACCAGAAAGAAGGTGTGGATCCCAAGACTCAGCCCTGTGCAATGACAACACATGTTTTTCATGCAACAGCATTAGGGAAACCAATTCACAAACAGTTAGAGGAACACTTCTGGTAAAGATTTATTTTTGGATACAGAAAGATAAAAGATCCTACATTATGTCGAGTTTCATTTTTCTTTAACGACTTACACAAATATTACCCTGTATACAGATACCTTGTAGGACAGCAACTAGGGGAAGCTTTCCACTGAATGGAACTTACTTTCAAGTTAATGAGGTATGTGTAATCAAAGCTTAGATAATATTCAATAATCTTAGCAACTCTACCCTCATTTTGAATTTCACTAATCACCGCAAAATTTCATAAACCTTTTTACCATCATGAAGCTATTTGCGGATCATGCATCCAGCGTTCAACCTATTGATATTCCTAGGGAATGGATATGGAATTTGCCAAGGAGGACAGTATACTTTGGGACCTCCGTATCATCTATTTTTAAAGGTAGAAAAACCCTGCATGCTCATACATTTATATGCTAGACCAGTTTATCACATTAGGTATAATTGTACTCACCAAAAATACTCATGTCTACCAGGCCTTTCAACCCAAGAAATTCAGCATTGCTTTTGGAGAGGTAAGAAGACCATCCTAAAATGTTTGTTTTATTTCTTCTTTTGCATCGCTAGACATTTTCATAACAAACGAAAGAAGAAAACCTTTCACTAGTTGCCTCAATAAATGTGGTAAACTAAAATCTAAATTTACCAAACCTAACTTATCGAGAATTGCAAATGAGTATCATATATGTTCAGCGGGTATATCTTTACAAAAGAAGAAAAAACAAGCAGTAGATTTGCAATGGGTATGCTAAAAAAAATAATACACCAGTTATCTCTTTCAATTGATCAGCAATTCAGTATCAGAAGCCAATTCACCAGGGACCAAAATAAAAAAGACCAGACTAGTGTAACTCTAGGTTTAGCAAAATCTCCATAACTGTTAAAATGTCAACAATTAACAAAACTGACAAATAGCAATCATAAGCAATTGACATAACATTTATAATGTCATATTTAGCCAATCCCAACACCTAGACCTACAAACAATTCCAGAAGTATGTGATTACCTTCTCCAATCAAAAGATTAACCCAAATGCATCTGTGTATCATCATATCCAAGAATTATAGCATCATTCTTCATGTTTCAATCAGTGATTATTTCACATCTTCATTTACAAGTATCAGTGTTCAATCTTGTAATGGCTACTAACAGTTTGATGCTTCATTTCAGGATATGTTTGTGTCAGGGGATTTGATCAAAAGGAACGTGCACCCCGTCCTCTTCAGGCCAGATTGCATTTTTCAGCAAGCAGGTTAGCAAAGACAGAAAAATAAAAACAAGAATAACAGGACATGTTGTTAAGATATTTACCAGCAAAAGCTAATGTTGAAGATCCAACTTACTAAGATTTAAGGTGATTGCTGCCTGAGTGACAGGAGATTTGATATGAAACAAATATACAGCATGTTACAAAGAAAGTGGAAGAATTTTCAGTTTAGGATATCAAATCCCACAACAAGTGGGATTGACCTGTAAATCATCTCTACTCAAGCATGAAACAGTCATTCATTTTATTAAGATCAACTGTAACTATTGCATTATTATCAATAGAAGTTGTCACTGAAAATGAACACAAATTGCAGAATTCAATCACAAAAGTTTATTACTGCATTTCACATAGATTTTTTATCATTTTTACACATTATACATCATGCACACACACACACACACACATGTATGATAGGAAATATAACAAGAAGAACAATAAATATACCTTGTATTTAAATTACAATTAACCACTCAAATTGAGATATTTATTATGAGAGGACTGTGATCTAAGAAGCACAGACACCTCTGTTCACAGGCATGTCCCCATGTTCGACGCCAACACCCATAAGACAGGTGTCAATTGTCAAACACTTGCAGTGTTGGATTTCAACAAAAGAATATTGTGGCTCAGACACATTTAGACATGGCTTCAGCTAAAAAAGGCATGGCTAGGGCATTAAGTTTCAAATTTTATTTTAAGAAATTCAAAAAACAAATTTCAAATTTTTAGATAGATACAAAATTGCACAAAAGACTTCTTGTGTATGCCTTTTTTATTTCCCCAATTTCCCTCTTCATCCCTGGTGTGAAATTTGGTTCTTGACTTCTTCTCAATTTCTCGTTCTTGACTTCCATTGCTTTCCAATGACTTGCTCTATTTCTATTTCACACTCTGTATGTGATTTTGTGCTATAGGTTTCATTTGATTCCAGTATGTTTCTAACCTTCCTCTTGTTTCTTTTGTTTTTTCTCCCCCTGCTTTGTATTTGCTGTTATAATATAGAGACAAGACAACACTATCAATATTATATTGTATGTGTTTTTTATCTTGCTGTTTTTTACTTTACAATATAGAGACCAGTAGTTTATTTATCATGGTGTGTGTTGTATGCATACCATATTAATATAGAGAAATATATACATATATACATGTGCATATAAAAATCTATGTCGTGATGCCCTATATTTTGGAGATTACCGGTGCATGTACATGTCCATGGGTGTCCAGTGTTCATATCTGTATCCATGCTTCATAGACTGTGAAGTGTGACCAATACAAACGCAGGCCATAATCATCTACAAATTTCAAGTATAATTTTGAAGCACAGACATTTAATTAATGATAAATCTGCATCATCTTAATTATGCACGAATTAAATTCAATAAACAAAGGCTGTATTACAAGTACAAAACCCAGCCCTTCAAACACTAATGCTACCAGACTTTTAAACAAAAAAAAAATATTAGTGTTAGATAAATCTTTGAATTAGCATTCAACGCAACACTCTTTTATTTTTACATGAAAAAACCAACGGTTAGGTCCATTCAAAGATTTGATACAGCAAAAGGAAACCTAACTTAACATTAAGTGAAAGTGTAGCAACACAGAAATTTTATTCAAGATTATATTGCAGCTATTAGAGGACGAACCCTGGCACAACGGTAAAGTTGTGTCTTAGTGACTTGTTGGTCATGGGTTCGAATCCGGAAACAGCCTCTTTGCATATGCAAGGGTAAGGCTGCATACAATATCTCTCTCTCATACCTACCTATAGCGTGAAGCCTCCGGAAATTGGGGTATGTAGTTTATTATTATTATTATATTGCAGCTATTACTACTGGCATACGTGAGCAATCTTTTCTTTCCCACTCATCCCTTCCCCTAACACACACATCTGACAGTGTGCAAGAACAAATACAAGTAAATTAATCCAAACAAAACAGGGCAGAGGTGCTTTTCCATAAAAAAAAAATCATTATAGCTGTCAAAATGAGTTACAAACCATGAGCCAACACACCGCACAGGCAGATTGAGTTGAAAAAAATAAATCGACTCGGGGCACTCCAAGTTATGGCTTTCCTTCTTTGCAGCTACCAATCATCGAAGGGGCTTTCCAATTAAGTAAAAGAATACAGCAGCAATAGCCGTCATAAAGCGCAACTACAACCTAAAACTTCGACTTTCTGCCATCAAAACCCTAAACGCTCAGCGCATCCCAAAGTTAAATCCACAAACCCTAATAAATAGAACAAATCACGTATAACAATAAACAGATCCTAATTAAATCACAATTATATCACGAATTCCGCAGTACAAGTAAAAACAGACACATTTACACGAGACACGATCCCTAAACGATTAGCGAATTCCAAAGTAAAATCCACAAACCCTAATAAATTAGAACAAATCACGTATATCAATAAACAGATCCTAATTAAACCACAATTATATCACGTATTCCACAGTAAAAATAAAAGCAGACACACACGTAACACGAAAACACCGACAGGAAGCAAATTGAGGAAAAGACAATGAACGAAGAGTACCGGCAGCTGAAGAATTTCGGCTTCTATCTCGCGGAGATTTTCCTAGCACCCGAACATGGTGGCGAGAAAAAAAAGAGAGAGAGAAATGAAAGAACTAGGATTTGAAATTGGAAAGCGAGTAAGAGAGCGTAGAGAGGTAGGAGAGCAAGAAAGGAAAGAGAAAGAACCAAGCGTTATTGCAATTTTCACTTTGGCGCCACCGTTATTTTCAAAACACTCTTGGTGCCAAATGCAATCGATACATGCAATGGCAATGATGAAGCAACATGGAACAAACTAACGCTCGCTTTGGCTTCTTTTATTTATTTTATTATTATTTTTTCAGTTACAAAAAGTCCACGTTCACGGTACTGTTTTCACTTTTTTCAAAGAAAAATAAATGCGTTTATTTTACCTTTTTAAATGTTAAAGTACTTGCGTCTTGCAACAGTTTTCTTATTCTTAATTGGAAAGAGAAACTGTTTGAATCAAAAGTTGCTGGCTCGTGATTCTCCCTTAATCAGGTAGGTACCATTTTACTGGCTAATAAATATAATAGGATGAGAGAGAATTAGTTGAATATTAAATAAAAAAGTTAAATAAAAATAAAACTAATTATTTATTTATTTAAAAATCTTTAAAATAATAAATTAACATTTATTTTCTCAAATTAAAATTCATTTATTTAAGCCTATAAGAAAAATAGTTTTTGGAATGTAAGAAAAAAAATTGGATTAGATTTTAAGGAAAACAAAATTGTGTTTTGTTTGATCCCTCCCCTTTCAAAATTGTCAGATATCATGCTTTTCTTTTAAACTCTTGATATTTTAAAAATTCAAATAAATACATTAAAATCTTTTTAAAAAAATGAAATTATTTTTTGATAGCTTTAATTGCCTAAGGGCTTGGAGATAGATATGATATCCTTTATATGATCAAGTCACTCTTTTAAGATCAGAGTTGTTATTTTCTATTTCCCATCCAATTTAAAGTTTGATTGTACAATATCAGTCGAATTCATTGATCTATGAATATTTGTCCCACATTGGCATTTACTATTACCACTATGATAATCATATGGTTAGACAATGTTTTCATAATAAATAAAAAAATTATATCTAGAAACTAAATATGGTTAGACTCCCTTGATTATCAGCAAAGTAATTGTAGGGGTGACTTCTCATTTTTCTCTTTTGGAATTTTGTTTCCATAAGAATTAAAAGTTCAACATTTTCAGAAACTATATTTCCAAAGTGATTACATTTTAATAATACTAAAATTTACTTTGTAGAATTTATTAAATAAATTTCGACAACTAAAATATGAAACATATACGCATTGCAAAATATATGTTTTGGAAATTAGTTTTTAGAAGAAAGAAAATTGGACAAATATTACACGAAAGTAAAGTACCCCTAGAAAAAAGACAACAGAAAGATTGAGCCGTTGTGGGCATTTTAACGGGGCCTCTGTTTTGAATTTACACAAGTTACGGGAATAAAACTTAGGATGACCTTTCTATAGCATGCAAATATTTAACACCTGTGTGGTTAATAGATTAGATAATCTATATGATTCAACTATATAAATTGCACAATCTATGAACATCTTGAACTTTGCGACTTTCACATTATCATGTTCCAATCAATTAAATTAATAGGTCAATTATATTAAAAAAATAATTAATATTGATATATATAACACGAAATTCTTTAATGTATATTTAATACACATATAAGTTTATATAATAAATTTTGTAATAATTAATTTTGATCTAATAATTAAAATATTTTTATATATATAAAAATCATAGATTTAATTAAAAATTATAGTTTTAAATAAAAATTTATAAGTTTATTAAAAAATATTAGACCTATAAATATAAATATAATTTTTTAATTTAACCTGTAAATACAAATATAACTTTTAAACATCATCACACAATATCATATATAAAAAATTATAATTTTTATATTTGTAAAAACGGTAGCGAATTACGAATTACACAAAGCGAGAGTATTTCTTATTTCTAGGTGTATTAGATATTTGCATATAAAGCTCATACCTAAAACTTAACTTAGAGACCAAATAAAAAAACTGTAGCGACCACAGTGGGAGTCGAACCCACGACCTTTTGATCCGAAGTCAAACGCGCTAATCCACTGCGCTATGCGGTCATTATATGCTTACAAGTGCTATACTATATTATTTAATACTTCTTTTAATCTAACTCTTTTTTAAGAACATCATCAAAATAGGTTATTTATTATTTTGCTATCAATAAAAAAATTATTTTTTAAAAAAGTAAATGAAATAAATCAATTTATAAATACTTTATAACTAGCTGTTTTTTTTCGTTATTTTTTCATATTATTTATTCCAAAATTTTATGTCTGGATCTATCATGAGTTAATTGAGGCTACTAATATACTTTTCGACTAGGAAAATAATTCTGTTCCAAGGGCGTATTAAGTTATGTATGTAGTGCGGTATAGTTTTTTTTTTTCATAAAAAAAAGTTAATTATTTAAACCAAACATAAAAATTATACATGGTTCGATTTAAATTTAAATATAAAAAAACTAATCTTTTATGGATTGATTTAGATAAATTTTTGTGATTTTTAATGATTATTCTATTAAAAATTATATAGTTTTTTATATTTCAAATCAAATTATGTTAAAAATTGCTAATATAATTTTTTTTTAAAAATCAAACTTTTAAAAATATATTTTGTTATATTATTGTAGTCTTTTGTTTTATTGAAATGAGGAAAGGAAAACTATGATAAGAAATTTATATTCATAATAGAGATATAGAAATCATTGTACATCAAATAACATGAAAAGTATTGGCATGGTTTTCCAAGATGACACCTGAGACCCTACTGAACTCAAATAACCCCCTGAAATATATTAAAAAGATAGCAAAAGACACCTCAGTCCCTACTCAACTCAGACAACCCCTGAAATATATTAAAAAGATAGGAAAAGCAATACAAAATTATGAGGAGACTTAGACCAAACTCATGATGACCAAAGATATCAAAAACAGGATCATAAATGAAACCTGAAAGAAGGAAGGTTATATTTATTATGACTAAGGTTAGACAGAATGAAGGTTGGGGAAAGTCCCACCAACAGAAACCTGTGTTATGCATACCAAAGGCTGCAAGACTGTTTGTGTACATATTATCTTCTCTAAAAATATGCAAGACACGAAACTGCATTTGGGAAGCTATGAACATACAGTTTCTCCATCTGTTTCTAAGTTGTCAAGGAACAAGTTCCGCTGATTGGAATGTAGCCACCACAAGCATAGAGTCGCACTCCAGCCAAAGATTGGGCCAACATTTACTCCGAGCAATTTCAATGGATCTCATGGCAGCTAGGATTTCCGCGTGAAAGGAGGAAGAGATGCCAAGGTGTTCCACAAAATCTCCCACAAAACAACCAGATGAATCCCTAAACACCCCCCCCCCCC
>QARZ01000303.1:36675-49575 GCA_013407115.1 Glycine latifolia | reverse complement strand
GGGAAAATATGTTCTGGTTCTATTTGAAGTCACATTGTAAAAGATTGTTTCTTTTTGGTGTAACATTGAAGGTATGTTCTGGTTCATGTTGAGCATGTATTTTGTCCCCTGATATCTATCACTTAACTGGTTTGTGTTATTTATGAGTAATCCAACTCAAGCACAATATCTGTCACTTAACTCATTTGATCCTTCTTGTTGCCTTCCATATGTTTTGACCATTGTTTTCCATGTTTTCTCAATGCTGAGAGGAAATAATTTGACTGGTATTATACCTGTCAGGATTAGGAACTTTACAAGCTTTGAAATATTGTATGTGAAGTATTTGGCATGTTCAATATTTGAAATTAAGGTATTGACACTGATATGTGGTGTGCAAAATTGGTAGGAAGCTGTAGAGAATCTTAGTCTCTAAAAGGTCAATTTCTTCCCTCAAAGAATTGGTAAGCTTTTTATTTGAATCACTTGTGAATGCAGACGAGGAAAACCTTACTTTGCAATTTTATTTAATTGCACTTAATTAACTTCTGTTTAGAGCCTTTACCATTTTGCAAAGCTTTAATCCTCTAATGAGCTTGTTTATATTAGTGGAATGAATTTATTATGTAGCTTTCTAGTACTTTTTCCTATGTAAAAAAACGCTTAAGTCTTTGTGTTCACTAGCTTAAGCAATTTAGCAGTTGTTTATATCAACCTTTAGTAACATTTTAACAGTAGGATTGGGATTAATTAGGCTACAAGGCCATTAGAAAATAGTATAAAATATATATACTAGGCAAAAGTTTACGTATATCTTTGCATTTAAGTCAAATTATATTATTCAATTAATGTAGTTAATTGTTTGGACATGTTTTTACAAAAAAAATAGTGTAAAAAAGCAAACCAATGCATTTTTTCTTAGCTTGGACATGTTGATTTGGATTCTAGCACGTGATATTCTTGGCTTCAAATAGGAATTATGAAGTGGATATATATTTCTTATTATGGTTAATATATTGGATAAAATGACAAATAGGCTTGATATGATTCTTAATGAATTAATAAAATAATATTATTAAAAAATTATGAAAGAGGATCAGTTGGTGTTAGTAATATTTCATGTTATTTTCAAATCCTTCTAGTTTGTTAGTTTGTTTTTTTTTGTTTTTAGGATATTATGGATTTTAACTTGTATTTGGAAATGACATTGAATCTGTCTAATTCTGGTATTTTGTTTTGGTTTACAAGTGAAAGAGAAAAAAATGGGTGATATTTAAGGGAGAAGAGCATCTTACCTATATTCCAGGTATATATTTTACATTGGCCATCATTAAACTACTAAATTCATATGTCTATTATTACATTTTGATTCAGGGATGGATCTGATTATTTTATACGCTCAATTTATTCAGAAAAATCTATAATTTTTTTTATCCTATTTCCCATTCTTAAATTAATAGATGATTATTGTTTGATTATTTTAGTTGAATGGATATGTTGGCTAAATGGGCAATGTAAAAAGGCTCCAACTCCAAAGGTAAATTCCAATACATCTATAATTTTTTTATCTTATTTCTCATTCTTAAATTAATAGATAGTTATTGTTTGATTATTTTAGTTGAATGGATATGTTGGCTGAATGGGCAGTGTAAAGAGGCTCCAACTCCAGAGTAAATTCCAATACATCTATGTATTTCCTCTTGCTAGTACGATAAAGTTATCCAAAGACAAAGGATGTTTCTTTTTGTTTTCAGTATATGGCTAGGCTAGATAATATGATGTTGCTTACATTGGTTTTCCTTTAAAGTTTTGTTTATCTTGAATTAGATTTCGAGTTCATCCTATCCCTATTCAATATACACCCTGTCTTTGAGGATTGGATAACCACATAGTGGCACAGGGGCAGTTTTATTTCAATATCATCTTTATCCCCTGATGGTCAGGTTGGTCCAAGGTTAATATGCACCTATTTGAACAATCAGAAATTCAACTTGGTTAAATTTTCTGGTGCAGGGTGCACTGGTTGGTTCATACAAAGGTAGCTGCCATTTATATAATACATCTGGTACTGTCAGAGGCTTTCTTATTTTTCAAGCTTTGTCTATTCATCTTTTTTCTATTGATTGTGGGGCCACTGATTATCTACTTGTTTTTATATTTCATTCAGAAAATAAGTTGCAACAGAAAAGCCAAATCAATCTGCAGAACAACAAAAAGAAATCACATCACAAGAAACAGGTCAGTGAGATCTTTGGCTGCTAATGATACTCCATTTGGTACCTACTTGAGAGCTGCTAAAAGTGTCCCTTCAGCCATGGTAATGAACGACGATTCATCTTCTGATGATGAGGCACATCCACTTTCTTCTAAGAAGCCTGTAACACAGCCTAGACCCATCCCCCGTTCTGTCCCTGTGAGTTTTTATCCTTCAAATCAAAGTTGTTAGTTAATAGAATTTGTATTATATAATATTACACCAATACTAAACCATTAATTATTACTTACACTGTAACTTGTATGTAACCATAATTTTATTCTCCATATATGTTTCAGGCAAGCTATGGAACTTTTCTAGTAGCATCTATGAACTTGCCTCGACAGGGTAATGCCTTGATGGAGGGATACAAAAGATTCAATGGAAGAAAACTACTCTTGCAAGTATAAATAATTTATTCACACACTCGTATCATCATTTCTACAGAGTATGGTTGCTTTGTTTGCATAATTGCATTATCTTGCTGCACTTAAACATCACAGGAGCACAACAGCATGCACAATGCTTTTGGTCAATTTTGATAAGTCATGTACATTAGGGTGGATAATAAATACACATGGATGTTAATATGTATAGTTTTAACGGTTCAAGAGTTGCATAATATTGTAAATAGCCTTCAACTATTTTTTATTCTTCTTTTTTATGAAGATGGCTTATATGAATGGAAAATTCTCTGAAAATAATTATAAAAATAATGGAAAGGATTAAAATTAGGGAAATATTAATGAGCTCTTTTTTATCAAAAAAATACTGTTTTTGGCAAAAAAAAAAGCAAAAAATACTTTGTGGCGGTTTTTAAACCGCCAAAAATAGACAACGTAAAAAAAAATGAAAATAAATTTTGTGGCGGCTAAAAGCCGCCACAATTTTTCTGGCAAATTTACCATCGTTCCTCTAAAAACCGCCACAATTTTTTCTGACATCGTTACTTCTAACAGTCGATCCTGACGTCAAAAATTATTTTTGTGGTGGTTTTTAGCCGCCAGAAATAGATTTTTTAGCCGCCACAAAATA
The DNA here is from genome assembly GCA_013407115.1 of Glycine latifolia. NCBI lineage: Eukaryota > Viridiplantae > Streptophyta > Magnoliopsida > Fabales > Fabaceae > Glycine > Glycine latifolia. The sequence goes on along the minus strand of QARZ01000303.1, from coordinate 46,307 downwards.
CCATTTTTTTGTAGTGAAGTCACATGACTTTTTAAAACTTCATATGACATTAAATATTAATTGTTAATATTTAGTTATATGATTTATATTTAATTCTTTTACTTATTATAAGATAATTTTTTCATATGATATATATATATATATATTAACACGAAAGAAAGTATTATAAAAGTGGTACAAGATATACCAAAAGAAGTAAAAGGAAATATCAAATAGAATTCACCGGTAGGCAGGTAATTCAACATTCATATAAAAGAAATATAAATGTGATGGACTTGATAAAATTTAGATCTTGATCATGGTTAACAGCAAAGGCGAAGGATTTTTGCTTTCTCTTTTGATTGGTCTAATGAACCTTTGTTGTGTATGATTAATCACATATAACTAATAAATGTCAATATTTTATATTCATGAAATTGCTTGTTATTACTGTAATATATATATATATATATATATATATATATATTGGTATAGTACAAATTATATTAATAATTTAGGAACAATCAGGGTGATTGTCAGTTTTTTTATTTTATATTTTTTTAACATAATTTTTAAAAATAAAACGTGTTTAATAAAATATAATTAAATGATTTTTAACTTATTTTTAAACATTTTTATGTTCACTTTTAAAAGTAATTTTTTTGAAATTTAATTTTTAATTATAAATAACACTTTAACTATTATCATTATCGATTATCATTATCACTTTTATTAAGATCACATTTGTCATTATTTTTATTGTCATCACTATCACCTTACTTTTACTATCATCTTTGTCACCACTTAATCATCATTGTTATAATTGTCATGAGTTTAATTATTTTTTATTTCTTATCATTTTTATATATTAATATATTGTTTATATTATTATTTCACAGTGAAGCAAAATAAAATACAACATTGACTCATTTTATCTAATATCAATTTGAAACGTAATTTTTTTAAAACTAAAAAAAACAACAACTCAAGACTCAAAATTAAAATTAATTTAGATTTTTAAAAAACATACAGTACTAGCTAATAAGTAATAAGAAAGACAAATACTATGTTTAAAAGTTCTCTGCTCCTTTTTTTCCCATGATTATGATTATTGGCAATGAGCTTGATGCTCGGCCTGACAATTCACAAACAAATGCTTCGAAGTTTGAGCCAGGAAGGGATGCAAGAGGGTTAAGAGTGGATGAGACACAAGTCAAATATTAGGTACGTAGTCTATTCCATGTAAATGCCTCCAGCAACCACGATTCCCGATTCTGGCCCCCCAACGTTTGTCTCTCCCTCTTCCATATATAATGCATTTGTCTTCATAAGGGAAAACGTTTTTTTTTCTTCTTCAATCAATTACTCGACCAATTATTATTTTCGGATAGATAAAGCTATTTTAAAGTGAATCATCTGTACGTATAATCCTGATTTTAACCAAATTTTAAATGTTTGGATTGTTTTTAAAATCATGATAGAATCAATTATGCATGATGCAAAAAAATTATGATAGAGTTAAAGCAAGTATAGGAATAACTTCTATTTCTACCAAAATCAATCATACAATATTCAATTTTGTAAAATTAATTTCATTTAAAATCAATTTTATCACCCACAATTCAAATACACACTAAAGATAATAAGGTCGATTTTATACAGCTAGAAAAAATCTCGCTTCTATTTCTTTCTCCAGCAGTTGATATACCTTTCTATATAACTAGACAAAATCTCACTTCTATTTCTTTCTCCAACAGTTGATATACCTTTTTACGAAAAAAATAATGATATACCATACTATAATTAATTGTATCAATTGGGAAAAAAATGTTGGATCAACACTAGAGCAACCATTTTCATTCTATGAATTAGTACGTTGAACTAGTTAATTACTTTACTAGTAAGTATCAATGAGCTTGTACTTAATACTCATAAACTCAAAATCGCTAATTAAATTAAATTAATTTTGTCTTAATTGTATTTAATAGCTATGATATTAATACTTGAATATTGTATTAAATATGAGTTTATTAATCATGCATTAATGATGTAAAATAGTTTTATATCATCTAATAAAAAATTATAATTGACATGACTTTAAAAAAATTATCATAAAAATCAATAATTTTATCATACATGATAAGTTGGGATTGGATGATGACATAAAAAAATTTATATTATTAGTGTATAATCTTTTTTCTCATTAAATATTATATTGATTTGATTTGAACTACATAAAATTATTATAAGTGACAGTTGATCTATGCATTTAATATGTATGATCAGCTGATTATTGAAAAAAAATCAGTTAATAAATTTGAAAACATATGAACTTTAAAATGGAATGCAAATAAATTGTTTTAGTAGCTCTCAAATAATAAACATAAAAAGAATGTTTTTTGTGTTTAAGATACCGGTTGAAGAAAATATATTGTTTAAATGTTTATTCTATTAAAAGTTTGAAAAATTATTAAATGTTTTTTAAATAATTAAATCGTATTTAATTCATATACTAATTAACACTAATGAATATAAAATCAAAAAATTATTAAGAGGGTAGATAAGCTGGTTAAAATCGACAGACTGTTTCTGGTCGAAAGAAGTTTAAATAGGATTGGTCAAATTAAAAAAGAATCAAATTTTTTTATATAGAAAATTCATAAATTGTTGATCGTGGGCTATAAGCAATAAAGACAGCCCAATATAAAAATCCATGAGTTAAGTGGCATCTTTGTTTTACTCATGATTGCATACAGCAGCAAAGTAAAATTAATTAAAGATAATATAGGGAGAGGAAATAAGAAAAGAAGATTCTCAGTATACGCGTGAAAAGGACGGCACAGTTTTTTTTTTTTTTCTTCCAAAAAGGACGGTACAGTTTGGGTTGAGGTTTTATAAACGTTATTTTCTTCAAATAATCATTTTCTCTTTTATATATTTTTCATCACATTATTTATTATACCTATTAATTTTTTTTTTACACTCATACACGTTAAAATTGAGGGATTTATTTAACTTTTTTTCTTTTACCCCATTCTACATTATCTTCGATTTCTTTCCTTTTTATCTCCTCACATTATTTATTATATTTATGTTTAATTTCACTTTGATCCTTAACTATATCATGATTGTAAATTTAGTCTAAAATTCAATCAAGCAAAAAAACATTATACTATTGATAAATATATATATATATATATATATATATATATATATATATTTATCAATAGTATAATGTTTTTTTGCTTGATTGAATTTTAGACTAAATTTACAATCATGATATAGTTAAGGATCAAAGTGAAATTAAACATAAATATAATAAATAATGTGAGGAGATAAAAAGGAAAGAAATCGAAGATAATGTAGAATGGGGTAAAAGAAAAAAAGTTAAATAAATCCCTCAATTTTAACGTGTATGAGTGTAAAAAAAAAATTAATAGGTATAATAAATAATGTGATGAAAAATATATAAAAGAGAAAATGATTATTTGAAGAAAATAACGTTTATAAAACCTCAACCCAAACTGTACCGTCCTTTTTGGAAGAAAAAAAAAAAAAACTGTGCCGTCCTTTTCACGCGTATACTGAGAATCTTCTTTTCTTATTTCCTCTCCCTATATTATCTTTAATTAATTTTACTTTGCTGCTGTATGCAATCATGAGTAAAACAAAGATGCCACTTAACTCATGGATTTTTATATTGGGCTGTCTTTATTGCTTATAGCCCACGATCAACAATTTATGAATTTTCTATATAAAAAAATTTGATTCTTTTTTAATTTGACCAATCCTATTTAAACTTCTTTCGACCAGAAACAGTCTGTCGATTTTAACCAGCTTATCTACCCTCTTAATAATTTTTTGATTTTATATTCATTAGTGTTAATTAGTATATGAATTAAATACGATTTAATTATTTAAAAAACATTTAATAATTTTTCAAACTTTTAATAGAATAAACATTTAAACAATATATTTTCTTCAACCGGTATCTTAAACACAAAAAACATTCTTTTTATGTTTATTATTTGAGAGCTACTAAAACAATTTATTTGCATTCCATTTTAAAGTTCATATGTTTTCAAATTTATTAACTGATTTTTTTTCAATAATCAGCTGATCATACATATTAAATGCATAGATCAACTGTCACTTATAATAATTTTATGTAGTTCAAATCAAATCAATATAATATTTAATGAGAAAAAAGATTATACACTAATAATATAAATTTTTTTATGTCATCATCCAATCCCAACTTATCATGTATGATAAAATTATTGATTTTTATGATAATTTTTTTAAAGTCATGTCAATTATAATTTTTTATTAGATGATATAAAACTATTTTACATCATTAATGCATGATTAATAAACTCATATTTAATACAATATTCAAGTATTAATATCATAGCTATTAAATACAATTAAGACAAAATTAATTTAATTTAATTAGCGATTTTGAGTTTATGAGTATTAAGTACAAGCTCATTGATACTTACTAGTAAAGTAATTAACTAGTTCAACGTACTAATTCATAGAATGAAAATGGTTGCTCTAGTGTTGATCCAACATTTTTTTCCCAATTGATACAATTAATTATAGTATGGTATATCATTATTTTTTTCGTAAAAAGGTATATCAACTGTTGGAGAAAGAAATAGAAGTGAGATTTTGTCTAGTTATATAGAAAGGTATATCAACTGCTGGAGAAAGAAATAGAAGCGAGATTTTTTCTAGCTGTATAAAATCGACCTTATTATCTTTAGTGTGTATTTGAATTGTGGGTGATAAAATTGATTTTAAATGAAATTAATTTTACAAAATTGAATATTGTATGATTGATTTTGGTAGAAATAGAAGTTATTCCTATACTTGCTTTAACTCTATCATAATTTTTTTGCATCATGCATAATTGATTCTATCATGATTTTAAAAACAATCCAAACATTTAAAATTTGGTTAAAATCAGGATTATACGTACAGATGATTCACTTTAAAATAGCTTTATCTATCCGAAAATAATAATTGGTCGAGTAATTGATTGAAGAAGAAAAAAAAACGTTTTCCCTTATGAAGACAAATGCATTATATATGGAAGAGGGAGAGACAAACGTTGGGGGGCCAGAATCGGGAATCGTGGTTGCTGGAGGCATTTACATGGAATAGACTACGTACCTAATATTTGACTTGTGTCTCATCCACTCTTAACCCTCTTGCATCCCTTCCTGGCTCAAACTTCGAAGCATTTGTTTGTGAATTGTCAGGCCGAGCATCAAGCTCATTGCCAATAATCATAATCATGGGAAAAAAAGGAGCAGAGAACTTTTAAACATAGTATTTGTCTTTCTTATTACTTATTAGCTAGTACTGTATGTTTTTTAAAAATCTAAATTAATTTTAATTTTGAGTCTTGAGTTGTTGTTTTTTTTAGTTTTAAAAAAATTACGTTTCAAATTGATATTAGATAAAATGAGTCAATGTTGTATTTTATTTTGCTTCACTGTGAAATAATAATATAAACAATATATTAATATATAAAAATGATAAGAAATAAAAAATAATTAAACTCATGACAATTATAACAATGATGATTAAGTGGTGACAAAGATGATAGTAAAAGTAAGGTGATAGTGATGACAATAAAAATAATGACAAATGTGATCTTAATAAAAGTGATAATGATAATCGATAATGATAATAGTTAAAGTGTTATTTATAATTAAAAATTAAATTTCAAAAAAATTACTTTTAAAAGTGAACATAAAAATGTTTAAAAATAAGTTAAAAATCATTTAATTATATTTTATTAAACACGTTTTATTTTTAAAAATTATGTTAAAAAAATATAAAATAAAAAAACTGACAATCACCCTGATTGTTCCTAAATTATTAATATAATTTGTACTATACCAATATATATATATATATATATATATATATATATATATTACAGTAATAACAAGCAATTTCATGAATATAAAATATTGACATTTATTAGTTATATGTGATTAATCATACACAACAAAGGTTCATTAGACCAATCAAAAGAGAAAGCAAAAATCCTTCGCCTTTGCTGTTAACCATGATCAAGATCTAAATTTTATCAAGTCCATCACATTTATATTTCTTTTATATGAATGTTGAATTACCTGCCTACCGGTGAATTCTATTTGATATTTCCTTTTACTTCTTTTGGTATATCTTGTACCACTTTTATAATACTTTCTTTCGTGTTAATATATATATATATATATCATATGAAAAAATTATCTTATAATAAGTAAAAGAATTAAATATAAATCATATAACTAAATATTAACAATTAATATTTAATGTCATATGAAGTTTTAAAAAGTCATGTGACTTCACTACAAAAAAATGGTATTTTGTGGCGGCTAAAAAATCTATTTCTGGCGGCTAAAAACCACCACAAAAATAATTTTTGACGTCAGGATCGACTGTTAGAAGTAACGATGTCAGAAAAAATTGTGGCGGTTTTTAGAGGAACGATGGTAAATTTGCCAGAAAAATTGTGGCGGCTTTTAGCCGCCACAAAATTTATTTTCATTTTTTTTTACGTTGTCTATTTTTGGCGGTTTAAAAACCGCCACAAAGTATTTTTTGCTTTTTTTTTTGCCAAAAACAGTATTTTTTTGATAAAAAAGAGCTCATTAATATTTCCCTAATTTTAATCCTTTCCATTATTTTTATAATTATTTTCAGAGAATTTTCCATTCATATAAGCCATCTTCATAAAAAAGAAGAATAAAAAATAGTTGAAGGCTATTTACAATATTATGCAACTCTTGAACCGTTAAAACTATACATATTAACATCCATGTGTATTTATTATCCACCCTAATGTACATGACTTATCAAAATTGACCAAAAGCATTGTGCATGCTGTTGTGCTCCTGTGATGTTTAAGTGCAGCAAGATAATGCAATTATGCAAACAAAGCAACCATACTCTGTAGAAATGATGATACGAGTGTGTGAATAAATTATTTATACTTGCAAGAGTAGTTTTCTTCCATTGAATCTTTTGTATCCCTCCATCAAGGCATTACCCTGTCGAGGCAAGTTCATAGATGCTACTAGAAAAGTTCCATAGCTTGCCTGAAACATATATGGAGAATAAAATTATGGTTACATACAAGTTACAGTGTAAGTAATAATTAATGGTTTAGTATTGGTGTAATATTATATAATACAAATTCTATTAACTAACAACTTTGATTTGAAGGATAAAAACTCACAGGGACAGAACGGGGGATGGGTCTAGGCTGTGTTACAGGCTTCTTAGAAGAAAGTGGATGTGCCTCATCATCAGAAGATGAATCGTCGTTCATTACCATGGCTGAAGGGACACTTTTAGCAGCTCTCAAGTAGGTACCAAATGGAGTATCATTAGCAGCCAAAGATCTCACTGACCTGTTTCTTGTGATGTGATTTCTTTTTGTTGTTCTGCAGATTGATTTGGCTTTTCTGTTGCAACTTATTTTCTGAATGAAATATAAAAACAAGTAGATAATCAGTGGCCCCACAATCAATAGAAAAAAGATGAATAGACAAAGCTTGAAAAATAAGAAAGCCTCTGACAGTACCAGATGTATTATATAAATGGCAGCTACCTTTGTATGAACCAACCAGTGCACCCTGCACCAGAAAATTTAACCAAGTTGAATTTCTGATTGTTCAAATAGGTGCATATTAACCTTGGACCAACCTGACCATCAGGGGATAAAGATGATATTGAAATAAAACTGCCCCTGTGCCACTATGTGGTTATCCAATCCTCAAAGACAGGGTGTATATTGAATAGGGATAGGATGAACTCGAAATCTAATTCAAGATAAACAAAACTTTAAAGGAAAACCAATGTAAGCAACATCATATTATCTAGCCTAGCCATATACTGAAAACAAAAAGAAACATCCTTTGTCTTTGGATAACTTTATCGTACTAGCAAGAGGAAATACATAGATGTATTGGAATTTACTCTGGAGTTGGAGCCTCTTTACACTGCCCATTCAGCCAACATATCCATTCAACTAAAATAATCAAACAATAACTATCTATTAATTTAAGAATGAGAAATAAGATAAAAAAATTATAGATGTATTGGAATTTACCTTTGGAGTTGGAGCCTTTTTACATTGCCCATTTAGCCAACATATCCATTCAACTAAAATAATCAAACAATAATCATCTATTAATTTAAGAATGGGAAATAGGATAAAAAAAATTATAGATTTTTCTGAATAAATTGAGCGTATAAAATAATCAGATCCATCCCTGAATCAAAATGTAATAATAGACATATGAATTTAGTAGTTTAATGATGGCCAATGTAAAATATATACCTGGAATATAGGTAAGATGCTCTTCTCCCTTAAATATCACCCATTTTTTTCTCTTTCACTTGTAAACCAAAACAAAATACCAGAATTAGACAGATTCAATGTCATTTCCAAATACAAGTTAAAATCCATAATATCCTAAAAACAAAAAAAAACAAACTAACAAACTAGAAGGATTTGAAAATAACATGAAATATTACTAACACCAACTGATCCTCTTTCATAATTTTTTAATAATATTATTTTATTAATTCATTAAGAATCATATCAAGCCTATTTGTCATTTTATCCAATATATTAACCATAATAAGAAATATATATCCACTTCATAATTCCTATTTGAAGCCAAGAATATCACGTGCTAGAATCCAAATCAACATGTCCAAGCTAAGAAAAAATGCATTGGTTTGCTTTTTTACACTATTTTTTTTGTAAAAACATGTCCAAACAATTAACTACATTAATTGAATAATATAATTTGACTTAAATGCAAAGATATACGTAAACTTTTGCCTAGTATATATATTTTATACTATTTTCTAATGGCCTTGTAGCCTAATTAATCCCAATCCTACTGTTAAAATGTTACTAAAGGTTGATATAAACAACTGCTAAATTGCTTAAGCTAGTGAACACAAAGACTTAAGCGTTTTTTTACATAGGAAAAAGTACTAGAAAGCTACATAATAAATTCATTCCACTAATATAAACAAGCTCATTAGAGGATTAAAGCTTTGCAAAATGGTAAAGGCTCTAAACAGAAGTTAATTAAGTGCAATTAAATAAAATTGCAAAGTAAGGTTTTCCTCGTCTGCATTCACAAGTGATTCAAATAAAAAGCTTACCAATTCTTTGAGGGAAGAAATTGACCTTTTAGAGACTAAGATTCTCTACAGCTTCCTACCAATTTTGCACACCACATATCAGTGTCAATACCTTAATTTCAAATATTGAACATGCCAAATACTTCACATACAATATTTCAAAGCTTGTAAAGTTCCTAATCCTGACAGGTATAATACCAGTCAAATTATTTCCTCTCAGCATTGAGAAAACATGGAAAACAATGGTCAAAACATATGGAAGGCAACAAGAAGGATCAAATGAGTTAAGTGACAGATATTGTGCTTGAGTTGGATTACTCATAAATAACACAAACCAGTTAAGTGATAGATATCAGGGGACAAAATACATGCTCAACATGAACCAGAACATACCTTCAATGTTACACCAAAAAGAAACAATCTTTTACAATGTGACTTCAAATAGAACCAGAACATATTTTCCC
>QARZ01000303.1:0-27609 GCA_013407115.1 Glycine latifolia | reverse complement strand
GGGGGGGGGGGGTGTTTAGGGATTCATCTGGTTGTTTTGTGGGAGATTTTGTGGAACACCTTGGCATCTCTTCCTCCTTTCACGCGGAAATCCTAGCTGCCATGAGATCCATTGAAATTGCTCGGAGTAAATGTTGGCCCAATCTTTGGCTGGAGTGCGACTCTATGCTTGTGGTGGCTACATTCCAATCAGCGGAACTTGTTCCTTGACAACTTAGAAACAGATGGAGAAACTGTATGTTCATAGCTTCCCAAATGCAGTTTCGTGTCTTGCATATTTTTAGAGAAGATAATATGTACACAAACAGTCTTGCAGCCTTTGGTATGCATAACACAGGTTTCTGTTGGTGGGACTTTCCCCAACCTTCATTCTGTCTAACCTTAGTCATAATAAATATAACCTTCCTTCTTTCAGGTTTCATTTATGATCCTGTTTTTGATATCTTTGGTCATCATGAGTTTGGTCTAAGTCTCCTCATAATTTTGTATTGCTTTTCCTATCTTTTTAATATATTTCAGGGGTTGTCTGAGTTGAGTAGGGACTGAGGTGTCTTTTGCTATCTTTTTAATATATTTCAGGGGGTTATTTGAGTTCAGTAGGGTCTCAGGTGTCATCTTGGAAAACCATGCCAATACTTTTCATGTTATTTGATGTACAATGATTTCTATATCTCTATTATGAATATAAATTTCTTATCATAGTTTTCCTTTCCTCATTTCAATAAAACAAAAGACTACAATAATATAACAAAATATATTTTTAAAAGTTTGATTTTTAAAAAAAAATTATATTAGCAATTTTTAACATAATTTGATTTGAAATATAAAAAACTATATAATTTTTAATAGAATAATCATTAAAAATCACAAAAATTTATCTAAATCAATCCATAAAAGATTAGTTTTTTTATATTTAAATTTAAATCGAACCATGTATAATTTTTATGTTTGGTTTAAATAATTAACTTTTTTTTATGAAAAAAAAAAACTATACCGCACTACATACATAACTTAATACGCCCTTGGAACAGAATTATTTTCCTAGTCGAAAAGTATATTAGTAGCCTCAATTAACTCATGATAGATCCAGACATAAAATTTTGGAATAAATAATATGAAAAAATAACGAAAAAAAACAGCTAGTTATAAAGTATTTATAAATTGATTTATTTCATTTACTTTTTTAAAAAATAATTTTTTTATTGATAGCAAAATAATAAATAACCTATTTTGATGATGTTCTTAAAAAAGAGTTAGATTAAAAGAAGTATTAAATAATATAGTATAGCACTTGTAAGCATATAATGACCGCATAGCGCAGTGGATTAGCGCGTTTGACTTCGGATCAAAAGGTCGTGGGTTCGACTCCCACTGTGGTCGCTACAGTTTTTTTATTTGGTCTCTAAGTTAAGTTTTAGGTATGAGCTTTATATGCAAATATCTAATACACCTAGAAATAAGAAATACTCTCGCTTTGTGTAATTCGTAATTCGCTACCGTTTTTACAAATATAAAAATTATAATTTTTTATATATGATATTGTGTGATGATGTTTAAAAGTTATATTTGTATTTACAGGTTAAATTAAAAAATTATATTTATATTTATAGGTCTAATATTTTTTAATAAACTTATAAATTTTTATTTAAAACTATAATTTTTAATTAAATCTATGATTTTTATATATATAAAAATATTTTAATTATTAGATCAAAATTAATTATTACAAAATTTATTATATAAACTTATATGTGTATTAAATATACATTAAAGAATTTCGTGTTATATATATCAATATTAATTATTTTTTTAATATAATTGACCTATTAATTTAATTGATTGGAACATGATAATGTGAAAGTCGCAAAGTTCAAGATGTTCATAGATTGTGCAATTTATATAGTTGAATCATATAGATTATCTAATCTATTAACCACACAGGTGTTAAATATTTGCATGCTATAGAAAGGTCATCCTAAGTTTTATTCCCGTAACTTGTGTAAATTCAAAACAGAGGCCCCGTTAAAATGCCCACAACGGCTCAATCTTTCTGTTGTCTTTTTTCTAGGGGTACTTTACTTTCGTGTAATATTTGTCCAATTTTCTTTCTTCTAAAAACTAATTTCCAAAACATATATTTTGCAATGCGTATATGTTTCATATTTTAGTTGTCGAAATTTATTTAATAAATTCTACAAAGTAAATTTTAGTATTATTAAAATGTAATCACTTTGGAAATATAGTTTCTGAAAATGTTGAACTTTTAATTCTTATGGAAACAAAATTCCAAAAGAGAAAAATGAGAAGTCACCCCTACAATTACTTTGCTGATAATCAAGGGAGTCTAACCATATTTAGTTTCTAGATATAATTTTTTTATTTATTATGAAAACATTGTCTAACCATATGATTATCATAGTGGTAATAGTAAATGCCAATGTGGGACAAATATTCATAGATCAATGAATTCGACTGATATTGTACAATCAAACTTTAAATTGGATGGGAAATAGAAAATAACAACTCTGATCTTAAAAGAGTGACTTGATCATATAAAGGATATCATATCTATCTCCAAGCCCTTAGGCAATTAAAGCTATCAAAAAATAATTTCATTTTTTTAAAAAGATTTTAATGTATTTATTTGAATTTTTAAAATATCAAGAGTTTAAAAGAAAAGCATGATATCTGACAATTTTGAAAGGGGAGGGATCAAACAAAACACAATTTTGTTTTCCTTAAAATCTAATCCAATTTTTTTTCTTACATTCCAAAAACTATTTTTCTTATAGGCTTAAATAAATGAATTTTAATTTGAGAAAATAAATGTTAATTTATTATTTTAAAGATTTTTAAATAAATAAATAATTAGTTTTATTTTTATTTAACTTTTTTATTTAATATTCAACTAATTCTCTCTCATCCTATTATATTTATTAGCCAGTAAAATGGTACCTACCTGATTAAGGGAGAATCACGAGCCAGCAACTTTTGATTCAAACAGTTTCTCTTTCCAATTAAGAATAAGAAAACTGTTGCAAGACGCAAGTACTTTAACATTTAAAAAGGTAAAATAAACGCATTTATTTTTCTTTGAAAAAAGTGAAAACAGTACCGTGAACGTGGACTTTTTGTAACTGAAAAAATAATAATAAAATAAATAAAAGAAGCCAAAGCGAGCGTTAGTTTGTTCCATGTTGCTTCATCATTGCCATTGCATGTATCGATTGCATTTGGCACCAAGAGTGTTTTGAAAATAACGGTGGCGCCAAAGTGAAAATTGCAATAACGCTTGGTTCTTTCTCTTTCCTTTCTTGCTCTCCTACCTCTCTACGCTCTCTTACTCGCTTTCCAATTTCAAATCCTAGTTCTTTCATTTCTCTCTCTCTTTTTTTTCTCGCCACCATGTTCGGGTGCTAGGAAAATCTCCGCGAGATAGAAGCCGAAATTCTTCAGCTGCCGGTACTCTTCGTTCATTGTCTTTTCCTCAATTTGCTTCCTGTCGGTGTTTTCGTGTTACGTGTGTGTCTGCTTTTATTTTTACTGTGGAATACGTGATATAATTGTGGTTTAATTAGGATCTGTTTATTGATATACGTGATTTGTTCTAATTTATTAGGGTTTGTGGATTTTACTTTGGAATTCGCTAATCGTTTAGGGATCGTGTCTCGTGTAAATGTGTCTGTTTTTACTTGTACTGCGGAATTCGTGATATAATTGTGATTTAATTAGGATCTGTTTATTGTTATACGTGATTTGTTCTATTTATTAGGGTTTGTGGATTTAACTTTGGGATGCGCTGAGCGTTTAGGGTTTTGATGGCAGAAAGTCGAAGTTTTAGGTTGTAGTTGCGCTTTATGACGGCTATTGCTGCTGTATTCTTTTACTTAATTGGAAAGCCCCTTCGATGATTGGTAGCTGCAAAGAAGGAAAGCCATAACTTGGAGTGCCCCGAGTCGATTTATTTTTTTCAACTCAATCTGCCTGTGCGGTGTGTTGGCTCATGGTTTGTAACTCATTTTGACAGCTATAATGATTTTTTTTTTATGGAAAAGCACCTCTGCCCTGTTTTGTTTGGATTAATTTACTTGTATTTGTTCTTGCACACTGTCAGATGTGTGTGTTAGGGGAAGGGATGAGTGGGAAAGAAAAGATTGCTCACGTATGCCAGTAGTAATAGCTGCAATATAATAATAATAATAAACTACATACCCCAATTTCCGGAGGCTTCACGCTATAGGTAGGTATGAGAGAGAGATATTGTATGCAGCCTTACCCTTGCATATGCAAAGAGGCTGTTTCCGGATTCGAACCCATGACCAACAAGTCACTAAGACACAACTTTACCGTTGTGCCAGGGTTCGTCCTCTAATAGCTGCAATATAATCTTGAATAAAATTTCTGTGTTGCTACACTTTCACTTAATGTTAAGTTAGGTTTCCTTTTGCTGTATCAAATCTTTGAATGGACCTAACCGTTGGTTTTTTCATGTAAAAATAAAAGAGTGTTGCGTTGAATGCTAATTCAAAGATTTATCTAACACTAATATTTTTTTTTTGTTTAAAAGTCTGGTAGCATTAGTGTTTGAAGGGCTGGGTTTTGTACTTGTAATACAGCCTTTGTTTATTGAATTTAATTCGTGCATAATTAAGATGATGCAGATTTATCATTAATTAAATGTCTGTGCTTCAAAATTATACTTGAAATTTGTAGATGATTATGGCCTGCGTTTGTATTGGTCACACTTCACAGTCTATGAAGCATGGATACAGATATGAACACTGGACACCCATGGACATGTACATGCACCGGTAATCTCCAAAATATAGGGCATCACGACATAGATTTTTATATGCACATGTATATATGTATATATTTCTCTATATTAATATGGTATGCATACAACACACACCATGATAAATAAACTACTGGTCTCTATATTGTAAAGTAAAAAACAGCAAGATAAAAAACACATACAATATAATATTGATAGTGTTGTCTTGTCTCTATATTATAACAGCAAATACAAAGCAGGGGGAGAAAAAACAAAAGAAACAAGAGGAAGGTTAGAAACATACTGGAATCAAATGAAACCTATAGCACAAAATCACATACAGAGTGTGAAATAGAAATAGAGCAAGTCATTGGAAAGCAATGGAAGTCAAGAACGAGAAATTGAGAAGAAGTCAAGAACCAAATTTCACACCAGGGATGAAGAGGGAAATTGGGGAAATAAAAAAGGCATACACAAGAAGTCTTTTGTGCAATTTTGTATCTATCTAAAAATTTGAAATTTGTTTTTTGAATTTCTTAAAATAAAATTTGAAACTTAATGCCCTAGCCATGCCTTTTTTAGCTGAAGCCATGTCTAAATGTGTCTGAGCCACAATATTCTTTTGTTGAAATCCAACACTGCAAGTGTTTGACAATTGACACCTGTCTTATGGGTGTTGGCGTCGAACATGGGGACATGCCTGTGAACAGAGGTGTCTGTGCTTCTTAGATCACAGTCCTCTCATAATAAATATCTCAATTTGAGTGGTTAATTGTAATTTAAATACAAGGTATATTTATTGTTCTTCTTGTTATATTTCCTATCATACATGTGTGTGTGTGTGTGTGTGCATGATGTATAATGTGTAAAAATGATAAAAAATCTATGTGAAATGCAGTAATAAACTTTTGTGATTGAATTCTGCAATTTGTGTTCATTTTCAGTGACAACTTCTATTGATAATAATGCAATAGTTACAGTTGATCTTAATAAAATGAATGACTGTTTCATGCTTGAGTAGAGATGATTTACAGGTCAATCCCACTTGTTGTGGGATTTGATATCCTAAACTGAAAATTCTTCCACTTTCTTTGTAACATGCTGTATATTTGTTTCATATCAAATCTCCTGTCACTCAGGCAGCAATCACCTTAAATCTTAGTAAGTTGGATCTTCAACATTAGCTTTTGCTGGTAAATATCTTAACAACATGTCCTGTTATTCTTGTTTTTATTTTTCTGTCTTTGCTAACCTGCTTGCTGAAAAATGCAATCTGGCCTGAAGAGGACGGGGTGCACGTTCCTTTTGATCAAATCCCCTGACACAAACATATCCTGAAATGAAGCATCAAACTGTTAGTAGCCATTACAAGATTGAACACTGATACTTGTAAATGAAGATGTGAAATAATCACTGATTGAAACATGAAGAATGATGCTATAATTCTTGGATATGATGATACACAGATGCATTTGGGTTAATCTTTTGATTGGAGAAGGTAATCACATACTTCTGGAATTGTTTGTAGGTCTAGGTGTTGGGATTGGCTAAATATGACATTATAAATGTTATGTCAATTGCTTATGATTGCTATTTGTCAGTTTTGTTAATTGTTGACATTTTAACAGTTATGGAGATTTTGCTAAACCTAGAGTTACACTAGTCTGGTCTTTTTTATTTTGGTCCCTGGTGAATTGGCTTCTGATACTGAATTGCTGATCAATTGAAAGAGATAACTGGTGTATTATTTTTTTTAGCATACCCATTGCAAATCTACTGCTTGTTTTTTCTTCTTTTGTAAAGATATACCCGCTGAACATATATGATACTCATTTGCAATTCTCGATAAGTTAGGTTTGGTAAATTTAGATTTTAGTTTACCACATTTATTGAGGCAACTAGTGAAAGGTTTTCTTCTTTCGTTTGTTATGAAAATGTCTAGCGATGCAAAAGAAGAAATAAAACAAACATTTTAGGATGGTCTTCTTACCTCTCCAAAAGCAATGCTGAATTTCTTGGGTTGAAAGGCCTGGTAGACATGAGTATTTTTGGTGAGTACAATTATACCTAATGTGATAAACTGGTCTAGCATATAAATGTATGAGCATGCAGGGTTTTTCTACCTTTAAAAATAGATGATACGGAGGTCCCAAAGTATACTGTCCTCCTTGGCAAATTCCATATCCATTCCCTAGGAATATCAATAGGTTGAACGCTGGATGCATGATCCGCAAATAGCTTCATGATGGTAAAAAGGTTTATGAAATTTTGCGGTGATTAGTGAAATTCAAAATGAGGGTAGAGTTGCTAAGATTATTGAATATTATCTAAGCTTTGATTACACATACCTCATTAACTTGAAAGTAAGTTCCATTCAGTGGAAAGCTTCCCCTAGTTGCTGTCCTACAAGGTATCTGTATACAGGGTAATATTTGTGTAAGTCGTTAAAGAAAAATGAAACTCGACATAATGTAGGATCTTTTATCTTTCTGTATCCAAAAATAAATCTTTACCAGAAGTGTTCCTCTAACTGTTTGTGAATTGGTTTCCCTAATGCTGTTGCATGAAAAACATGTGTTGTCATTGCACAGGGCTGAGTCTTGGGATCCACACCTTCTTTCTGGTGGTTCAACAGAATTTGGAGTCTCACCTAGTGTTCAATGTCAAAAATATAGATGAGTGATTGATTGTGATGTTATATAGATATGTTCAATGTCAAAAATATAGATGTGAGTGATTGATTGTCAAAAATATAGAAATAATAATAATCTTGCATGTGCTTCACTTTTATTTTCCAATCTGCCCGTTGTGCATTGATATTAGTGAAAAAGTAGTGTTTGGAGACTATTGTTGGCATATGTTCAGTAATTGATATTATTTCAAGTGTATTTTGCTAACCTGGTGTCCATATTGCAAGAAGATATGGGCTTGGGTCATCAGGTTCCCGTTTATCCATCTGTAAATTTTAGTAAAGAAAACAACATAAGGAAAATTCCGCAAGCTGATAACTGAATGTTTCATTATAAATAAAAGAATAACTGACCTTTTCTAAGAGAGGATGTGAATCTGGAAGTTCATATCTGCATCAATCAGGGAGGTGTTAGCCGATCCAAAAAAAATAATTGGGGAGGTGTTAGAATTTAGAAAGTATCATTTTGATTTCTAATTATACCACAAATTGATCTTTCTTTCTATGCTGGTCACTTAAATAGTTTTCTAAAAAAATGAAAACTATTTAATTAGACGTGTTTTTCTGGCAAGATTTATGCTATTACAAGCAATGGAAGAATACTTACACTTGGTGTTCAGTTCTTAGCCGACTCACATTCTTCAGTTTTGGTGTAGGGATAGAAGCAGACTGTGGATTCAAGGCCACAAGTGCCTTAGACATGTCACCTTCATTATGCTCATTGTATTCTTGCAAGTAGTTCTGTACATTCACTGTTGATTTTTTTGCATTGAGGTCAATGGAAAGAATTTCATCAGAATCCTCCTTAAAAAAGTCCTCCATGTCACTTTCTTCTGCCTCTGTCCACTCTCTTTCTGGTGTTGCTGGTTCTTCAATGATTGGTTCAAACTGCCAACTTTCAGGACTTACTTGTCTGCTCAAGTTGTTCTCAAGGAGAGGTAGGACCATGGGGTTCTCATTGACAAAATGGTTTCTCTCAGCTGCAATGGGAACATGCATACTCATGATGTGCTTCTCTTCTGGTCCAGGCAAGGCAAGCCGTGCACTGTACTAAAAGGGTTAGTTGCCTTATAAAAATAAAATAAGTCCTTCATGCACTATGCTAGAACTATGCAGTGGAAAGAAACACCATTTTTGCTTGATTTATCTGGTTGCTTTCTATGATAGGTTTCTTATTAGCCTCGAATTTTTTCTCTGTACTCTTGATTCTTGTGTCTCATAGTTCTCAATGGTTTGATATATAGCTTTGAATGCATTTTCCATTATGTTGATTAATTTGTATAATGCAATTGGCATAATGTAACTAACCTTGCAAAAGCACTTGCAAAGTGCCTGCACTCTGCTCGCATTGGGCATGCATTGCATTTTGGTTTTTTCTTTGTGCAGAAAACCTGCATATTTAGAGCATGAATTACTTTTAATCTTGTATCTCATGCCTGTGAAGCAAAAACCAGTTCTAAACAAATTGTTATGCCTTTTTCTGAATGTTGTACTAAATGTGAAAAGAAATTATGCATACCTTCCCAAATGTAATCATCTGGTAGTGCAGTTCATACCTGCATTCCATTTATATATCTGTTAGATATTTATCTATCATTAAAGCTGTTATTTCTAATGCAGATTTTGGGTGTTATGATTTTACAAGGTTCTATGGTCAAGTTTACACAATCTGGGCCAGAGATACTTCTGAACAGTTTCCAGCACTGGATACCTACATGGCAAAGTAGTTAGCACTTGTTATGTATGATATATTTATGTCTTCTCTGGTTGGGGCATACGATACTTACAGTTCAAGGAGGTGTAATTGAAGTGCTTCAGGAAGTGGTTGGAGAGGGACCCATCCAAGTCTAACAGCTATCCTTCCAACATTGGTGTCAACCTTAAAGGCATGATTCATTGCAACATGTTATTGCATGGCTTTTTAGTGATTTGCGTTGGTAATAAGCAGTTAATGGATTCTAAATAAGGCTTACAGGGAAAGCAATATTTTGAAGTGTCAGAAGCCGTACACATTCCACACTTTTTAACCCCAATCCTCGAAAACTCAGAAGAAAGTCCCTGCATTTGATATTGAAACACATAGAAAGGACATGGTTAATTTGCTTTATATACTGACATATGCAGTCAGTGCCTGCTACATGTAACCTTCTTGGGATAGGTATTAAGGTCACTGGCTAATGTTGATAGAAGAAATAAAATGGCTTACTTTGCTTTATCTTGGGGAACATGCCTTAACCATTCAAGATCGATGCTTCCATGTTCTGTAACCAATCTGTCCAGGAATTCCTGTAATATAACAGAAATTATGCTGTAAGCATATTTTGCAAAAAATCAGTGTTCTACATAAAGTTGCTTTGAACATACTTTGATTCGTTCTGCTAGCATGTTGTTCATCCCTCGCTCTTTAATAGTTTTAGATATCTCTTTAACAGAGGCACATCTTACTGCTTCATAGTCCAGTGAATCCATTGTGTCTGTGCTTCTTTCTTTCTCTGTCCCATTTACCTGTACCTCCTTTCTTAGTTTGTCCCAGTCGCTTGCAAGCTTTTTCTCAGTCTCAGGTTTTTCTTTCCTTGGTTTTGAAACCTTTATTTTGCTCTTTTTATCGATAGGGTTGGGAGAATAAACTTGCTTCTGAGGATTTGATTCAGCCCTATTTTCTGAGCATCCCTGGCTGTATGCTGCAGATATTTTTTCACTGTTAAGACCTTCTGCATCCTCAGGAATATTGTAGCTATCATTAACTACATCATCTTGGTATCTGCCCAATATACGAGAAGCATTTAATGAGTTTGTGAATTCTGTGCTTTCTGATTCTAAGGATTTCTGGCCTACAAGATGATGATTAGGTGAAGGTTGACTGTAATTTGTATAAGATCCAAATTGAGAAGTATCTTGTGGAAGGACTAAATACTTGCTTAATGGTCCATAAGGGTCAATTGTTGGTATCTCTGGAGACCCTAGTGTTCCATTTGTGTTCGGCATCTCTGTGGGTTTATCTGCACTATCTCCCTCTTTCCTATTGCCAGAATTGTTGTCCTGAAACTCACTGTGGACAGAAACTATTTCATTCCAAGAAAGCTTTTCACCATTCATTTGAAAAGTCTTTAGCCCTTGTGTATCTGAGTAATATAGCCCATTGTCAGTTGAACGAACTACAGGTAGTTGCTTTGGTGGATAAGCAAAGTTGCTCGGATTACTAAATGCTGAGCAGACATTGGGACTGCTGTTTCTGCCTAAGCTACAATTTTGTCTCACATGTTCTGCTGGATGCAGCTGTCCATCTTTATTTCTATCCTCAAATAGTGACACTCCATTTACACTGTTGTAAAATTCCTGGAACATAGTGGTCTTTCCTACCTGTAAAGAATT
The DNA here is from genome assembly GCA_013407115.1 of Glycine latifolia. Taxonomy (NCBI): domain Eukaryota; kingdom Viridiplantae; phylum Streptophyta; class Magnoliopsida; order Fabales; family Fabaceae; genus Glycine; species Glycine latifolia. The sequence continues at coordinate 16,775 of QARZ01000303.1, read as the reverse complement.
TGTTGAAGTTAAAAACTGAGTCTTTCTGTGTTCACACCTGCTGTCAAGACCTTCTGATTCTGAATTGGAACCTGAGGAATATCTATTTCTGGCATCTTGAGTAATTGAAGAATCAAGAGAATTTTGTGGTGATAAAAATTCTTCCACTGAGCTCTGATTATTTGGCTTTATTAGGCTCCCTTTTGTCCTTGAGGTTTCACTGTCTCTCCAAAACTCTTTTGCATGATGGGGTGTCTCAAAGCCAAGATGATAGGTTGGTTGATTTAGTGTCCCATATCCATATGATGTTATTGTATCAGCTGGATTTACTATGCAGAGTCCTGCTTCTTTAAACAATGTGTTTGTGTCAACATCATATGATTTCTTGCTGCTTTTTGACTGAAGAGGAAACCTTGATGCTAGAGACATAAAGGCAGAGCTGCATAGAAAGGAAAGAAGCATAAATTTTTCTGTTGGGTTGCTCATCATCATGTTCTAGCATTGGCAATTTTGATGAAGCATCCTGAGTGAGGAAAACACTTATATCTGATATTTAGCTTACCTTGAAAGATGGTCTGAAACATTCTGAGTGAGGAAAACACCTATGACTGAGTCAACAACAGATCCTTTCCACTTTGAAAAGCGTCTATCTCCTGCAAAGTAGAGGTATAATTGATTTTATAAATATATGTTGACAAGTGAAAAGTTTTAGCAATCAAGTGAATATTTTAATAAGTCATTGGTTTCTGTTTTTGCTATTAATAAATATGTTGAAGGGCTGTTACTAAAAATATAAAGGATTTTATTGTCTATTCATAGCTGGGTGCCTTTAGATGTTTATCTTCCTTTGTGTTAAACTGTTCTTTAGAATGCATGCTGTTAGAATATTACAGTTATTAATCCTAATATAAGTAGGTTTGTGCTTGTGTCTTAGAATATGGGTTATGAGCCTAATTCAACCCCTACCAAACTGTCTTGTAAGCCCCCCCGCCACAGGAATAGCCTCATCACTAGTCGATGTGGGATAAACCACCACCAGTGAGGCTGTAATTAAGGCGACTTTCCATCATTGTGCTAGTAGTACTATTATGCAACCTAATTAATATTATGATTGGAGTATTAAGTTAGGGTATTGTATCTGATTAATAATTTTTCTATCTTCTCTACGTAAACCGATTATTCCAACACATTTTAATAAATCCAATATCTTTAGAATAAGAAGTTCAATGCTAACTATTATTATTTTCAATGAAACAGAGGTGTTATAGATATTATAGAAAGTAAAAATGTCTGTCTTGAGGAGTGCATACAGTATCCGCATGTTTTGGGCTTCTTGGTACTTGATGTTTGTGTATGATGTATCTTACCTTGAATAAGATGCATCCGTGCAATGAAGGAATCAACTCTTCCATGAAAAACATTTCTTTCTTCGTCCCACCACTTCTCTTTTGCCTTGTCAGTTTCTTCAAGGCCTTCACTTCCTCCTTTGCCCATCAATAGTTTCCAGGTTCTCTCTGTTTCTGCATCAAGATCCACTTTAGGCCTTGGTTTATGTTTTTTAAGTAATTCAAACTCCTGATACGGCACAACAGAACGATCTCCATTATATGGGACTATTGCCTTTTGTCCTTCCATCTCTGACATGTTGCTCTCCCCAAGTTTGAGATCATTCAGTCGACAATTTGTCTCATCTATCAGATTCGAATGTTCCTCTGAAAATTAAGAAACAGTTAATTATTACTATATAATTATGTTTTCTGAAAACTGCATTCCTTTTATATAACATGCATTACCTGAGATAGCAAAGCATTCCCCAGTGATGGCTCCATTGTTTTGCTGCTCTACAAATCTATTACTTTCAATACAGATATCTGGTATTTCTTCATTAGACTGTGTACGAAATCCATTTTTTTCTTTTGTTCTTGTGCTCTGGGGATTCTCTTTAGACATTATTTGGCTGGAAGACCTTCCACTGATTTTTGCATTGTGTCTATTTTGAGTTTTTTTTAATCTTCTGTTTTTTAATGACATCTTTGGCAGGAGTTGCACCTCTGAAATTTCCATGTGCCTGTAAAGTCTCATGGCACAAGAAAGTATCACATGAATTTGTGGCTGAGTCATGTTGCTTCTGAGTTCTTTTGCGATATTTTCTCTTGGAACCCTTTGCTGCTTCAATGGAATTGGAGAGGTTGTTAGCCACCAACTGAAGGGTATTCTGACAAATTGGTTCTCTGGTCTTCTGTGAGTTTTCAAAACATGCTTCTGTTTGATAGAGGATGCTGGCAATTTCCTTTGTATGAATATATTGATGCATACATCCATTATTTCCTTCCTGACACAAATCAGAATTTTCCAGAGCTGGACCTTCCTCAGTGACAGGAAATTTTGCTATCTGTGGCTCTTGTGTAGTTGCTGACAAATCTGTGATTGATTTCCTTTCTGACAGGATATTATTAGCTTGCTTTTCATGCAGTAGAAGTGTATTATCTTCTGTGTTTCTGGGTTGTTGGTTTTCTACTGTAAGTTCATCCCATGAGCTGATCAGCGAAGCTGAGTTTGTACCATAGCTCATAGTTGCTCCATGCAGCATCACTGTGGCCTTGTGGTCTGAAGTGGTATTGAAAGCTTTCTCATTTCTATGGTTGATCTCCTGCTGGCAACCTATTGTGCTCTGGCTTGCATATTTAATATGTTCCAAGTCAAAATTTAGAGCTCTTCTGCAGGATTTTTTAGTTGCAACAATAGAATCAACACTTTCTTCTATAACATTGGTCTGTGGTGTTGCTGCAGTTTTTCGGACATACTTCCTCTTTTTGTGTGGATTCTCCTTCATCTGTGTCTTTTGAGTTGCTGGCTTTGGAGTTCTTTTGGGTTTGGCCTCTTTAATTACTTTTGGCCTATGCTTCCTTTGCTGGGGTGCTTTCTGCTTAGGTGTCTTGTTCAGGTCAAAACCCAGGTCATTTCCCTTGCCACGGATGTTGTTGGAACCCTTTTGATCCCCATATGTTGTAGAAATTGCTGCAGATGATGAATGAACATTTTCGTGTAGAAGCCCATCGCAATGTTCCTGAACTTCATTCTGTGTGGAAGAAACTAAGTCCTTTTGTTTGTCTTTCTCCTGACTTGTGCTTTCAGCTATTATGTAATCTGGTATTGTAAAAAACTGGTTGGTAAAACTAGCAGTGGCACCAGCTGAAGCTGGTACCGATTGGAGATAGTTGGTAAAACTAGCAGTGGTCCAAGCTTCAGCTATTGGCAAATAGTTCAGATTATAATTGTGGTAAGAATCACCTGTAAAAGCAATTTTAGTGACTTAGCAATCAGTTGCTGAGATCATAATGGATGCAAGAAGGTATTGTTTAAACAGTCAAAAGAAATGGAGTTTATTTTGTGTTTGTAACATCACAATCTTTATCATGTCTCTATGCTGCTTACTACATAACTTGTGTGAGGGATATCAGTTCCAGGTATTTACAATGTAGAAAAAAACGAATAAAATAATTATTAAACAAAATTATTCTCTGCATACATTATCAAATGTAACATGCAATTGAATAGTTTAATGTGTTTCTGGTTCAGATGTCTAAACTTCATTGTTTCAATAAGCTACAATAACAATATAAAGGCACTGTAACTAAGATTCTTCTCTGAATTTGAATTGCAGAAAAAAGGAATTTACCATAGGGTATCTCAGAGAAGAAGCCCTCCAGTTGGTTCGGGAGTGAACAATGAATGTCATTGTTGAGCAACCTGTTTGAGCTACTGCCACCAAATTCAGAATTCCTATTTGGAAACAGAAGGCTATTTGCTTCTCTGAACACACTGTCTGAAGCTGAATGGATATTGCATCTTTGTACACCTGCATAGGGATCACTCATATCGTGGCTAGCCTGAGGATTAAACATTGATAGCAATGGATTTCTTGCTGCCATGTTATTGTTCGCATCCAAATTCCTGTTAGCAGAATCTATATTAGTTATGTCCTTCTTGAGCAGTTGTTCCAAGGTATTACTGTTTGATCCATGGCTCTCATAGTGCCATGGCTGAGTGTAGGAGCCTGGAATGTGATCTAGAACACTGTTTATATTCATGAAGTTGCCATCAAACATTTTGTTCTCTCCAGTTTGACCTGTTTGTCCTATCAGAGGGAGATTCTGATGTGGTCCTGGGTTATGCAGCAGCTTTTCTTTCATGTAATCACTTCCAGGTACAGAAATTTCCCGATAATTTGGTCCTCTCATTTGGTTCACTGGCCAGTCTGATAGTGTATTAGATGTTAGTTGAACGAGCTTCTCGGGGGGGATGGGTACCCATGTATTGTTCATTTCAAATTGTCTGTCATCTTGGCCTAAAAGTTTTCCAAAGTTCATTGAAAGCCTGAAATTACCGGGATATGTATTTTATTATGAGGAAGTGTGGAGAATATTAGTTTGATGGATGTGATACAAAACATATATCCAATACACCTATTTATATTAATATTCTGGATCAGGTGCAGATGCACAACTAGTACAGGCCAATAAGATGATTCATTTTCTTGATAAGATTTGGTAACTATACTATATACATTGTTAGGGTGACGGACCATATTCGACAATAAGCAAGAAACAGCTATAAAATTCATTCTACAAAAAATGCTTTGCAAAATAACACAGGTAGGCTAGAAAAAAACCTGGCAAAACATTGGCAACTCTGTCTATCTTAAGTATATGTGTTTCCTAAGCCATTTTTGTAACGTCGATCATTCAAAACAAGATATGCCCTATATTTAATTAATTAGATTAACAGAAAATGTTAAGTTTCATTCCCTAATGAGAAAGTTTTGTATACATGGTTTTGTTCGACATCTGAAGTAACTCTGCCATTTGCCAAACAATTAGATCCAGGAGTAGAAACATGAAACATACGTCAGTAAAAATGTTAATTAACATGGATGAAATTTCACGCAGTTATCAAATTCATCACTTATTCAAGCTATATCAGGTTGACGTTTAAAGTTATACCACTTTGAAATGAATGTAGCCGTAAGTGAATCCTAGCATAAATTGAACATTGTGGTTACAAAGACTAAAAATCAGGAGATGTTGCTAGAAATGAAACATTGCATGTAGAAAAATCAATCGAGGAAGGCCAAGAATGATACGCATAATAGTAAGAGGATAAACACGTAGTGGTAAAATGACGGTTTTGGTCATTTTAGGGTCTACATTGCGTATGTGATCAACAAGTAATGCTATTAACACTAAAAAGCTTCCAACCAACTCAATAAACACCTTAAATAGACAATCAACTAGCAGAACATTTCAAGCCCAAACAAATATTCATCAGGTATTGTTTGTAATGTGTTACGGATTTGATATATGGGCCCAATGTTAAGGCCCATTAAGAATCCAAATCATGGATTGATGAAGATAATGCCAGGAAAAGATCGTGGACCCTTAACATAATAAATGCCACGAAGATGTTGGCATAATGCGGTTGGAGATATCGGCCAAGAATATCAGAGATGATCTCCAACTGGTAGGAAGGTAAGTTTAGTATAAATAAGGGCTGATTTAAGAGGAAAAAGGTACACAATTCTCGTTCTCTCTATTTCCATTCACACTGTGCACACACCTCACTCCACTGGTTAAGTATTGCTTCGTGCATAGTGATCATCTTTTGAAAGTATTTTTCTTCTATAAATACCTTAAGAGAGAGCTTGATCCAATATCAAAATCACCAGCATTCTTGCTAGACATCCTGTTCACAAAAGACAGAACATAATGTATATACAATAGCTAACTTCAAACAAGGTTACTTGGGTTATTCCTATCTATACTCTCCCTTCAACTCAAAATATGTCAAGATATTTAAAGAAAATATCAATGATCATGCTAACAAGCAAGCATTCAATTCAGCTCTTTAGAATCAACAGCTGCAGACTGATCTCAGCAAAAAAACTAAAAAAGGTAAATAAAGAGGCCAATAGAGGATCTCACCTGTCATGTGGTTGCTCACCCATCTGAAGAAATTCCAAATCTTTATTATCTGAATGGAGTAGGCTAAAGCTACAACTACTACAGCAGCTTCAGCAGTAATTCGAAACTGTATTCTTCCTTTGCTAGATTTTGCCTGAATAATAGAAATCCCGAAAGTATTGAAAGACTTTTTAGTTTTAACCCATTGCCTAATCCCAACCTGCCAAAATCCCTTCCAACACATTCCTCACCATAGCTACTGCAACATTACAACTACATATTAAAGAATAGAAATAAAAACTCCCCTCATGCGTCCATGGCCTGTTTTAAATGCTGAAATGAATGTCTTCAACATGGAAATGCTGAGAGTAACGAATGGAAACTAAAGGCAGAAGCACATGTATCCAGCACGCAATACCAAAAGAATTTTTTTACGAGTGGCTGTGAATCTGACTATATTGACCGATCAAAATCCGGTTTAAATACATGAGATTTTGTCACAATTGGCGATGATAGAACAGAATCTTGAGAATCTTTGAAATGAAGGATACACGTAAAAAAACATGTCTTGATTTTGTTCATTGAATACAAAATGGTATTAAGAAAAATGATTTTCTTTTGCAGCTCAGCTCACCGGTCTGTGTGAGCGCCTCACAAGACTTAAAAGGTTTAGACAGTCAATGTCGGAAGTGGAAACAGACTGAGTCTTTTAGAGAGAGAAACAACGTTGTGGAGGGACAAAGAGAAAACGATAGATTATAATAACTTCAAATAATAATAATAAGAATAAGAATAAAACATGTTAGTTTGGGACACCCTTTGTGTAAAAGAATCTTAATGGAGCACTCACACCCTCCATTAATGTTTTTATCTCTTGCTTCTCCAATGGCTTTTGCTTCTGTTTTTATTCTCTTACCCATTAATGACTTTACGAAACAGAGAATCGAGTTGTCTCTACCCTTTCAGGCCTTATTTTATAACATTTACACAGTGATATCATGTTTTCTCAATCTGAGTTATTACAGTATTAATTGTTTTAGCCACTGGTTAAAAAAATCTACTATGGATGTTACTACAGTCTCGTATTGATATATTTGGTGAACATACACGAGTAGAATGTTTATTTTCGTTTAGGGTTGAGATAATTTGCATGACTTTGTTCAATTTTCGAGCCGATAGCTATTTATTTATAATTTTATATTCTATGAATTATTTCACTATAATTATCTAATAGCAACACATGAAACAATAAACTCCAATAAACTCATATTAATTAATACCGCATTTAGTGTTTTTTACACAAAACAAATATGTACATTTTTTTGTCCTTTATATAAAAAACATGTTAATTGTTAATTTATTGTGAAATTTATTAATGAGACACTAACACATTTTTCATATAAGTGAATGTATTCGTTGACTTATTAACATTACAAATCATACAAATTCATGAAAAAAAATATCCCTCAAATTACGGAGTGTTGTCATTAAATATAACTATAATTTAAATTGTATAGTTATATGGATACTTTAAAGATAATAAAAAAAATCTAAATTTGTAACATTTTAACTAACTTAATCATTTTTATTATTCTTGAATTATGTATTTGTTTTTTACATAAAGGAACAAGGGAGTCCTTGAAACTTCGTTTCCTTTTATCTTATCTCGCTTACAATTTTTATCACTCGCTTCTTCAAACTCATTTAGGATTTTTTTAATCTTCACAGTTTTCTTTAATTTGAAGTATAGTTTTTTAGGTTTCTCGTGTGCTATTTTCAATGTGAATTTAGGTTTTAAGTTGTAACTCACTATTTTTTGCGTTTTATTCTTTTTTGCTTGTTTTCCATATTCAATCTTTTTATACAGAGGATAAGTAACAAAAAAAACTACAATATAATCAAATGAGGAGCACAACTCCTATTATCTTCTTGGATAACTAAATCTAACAATGGGGGAGCTGTCAAAATAGTAATTAGACCAACCAACATAGTGTCCTAAATGATACTCTTTGAGGTTCTTACCATTGTTAAGCCAACTTAAAGGGAAAAGCGAGTAATATAAGAGGTTGTGGAACTCAACAGGAAAAGATAAACAACTTTGTTAGAGAAGATCCCATCAGGGGAGTGTTTCCATATGACCAATCTTCAAGACATTCTATGGAAGGAATAATATAACCAATTTGTTTAGGAGGAAAAAGAGAATGGATTGCGTCCCAATGTCAACCCAAATTTAATGCATAGGCATAAATTGGAAGGTTTCTCTCCTAGGGAGAAATAAGGTGGGGAAATAAATTTTGAAGGCTATCATGATTAAGGATCTAAGAATCTATCCAAAATCTGGTTTGATTACCACTTTTAATAGACCAACGAACATGACAGTGTGCATGATGCCAATCTTGAATAATATTTCTTTAAAGGTGAGAGCTCTTATCCACTCACTTTATATTTGGGATGGTTAAATTCTCACAAGAGGTACTTAGCTCTCAGAACACAGGTTCAAGGCTTATCAAGGTCAACTCTCAAATGCTAACCTAACTTCATAATGTAGCATTGCTTTTAAGGTTACTAAAATTATGAAACCCAAGACCACCATGCTTCTTAGGGGTGGAGATGGTCTCTTAAGAAATAAGGTGGCAACAACGACTATTAACAATGTTTCCCCATATGAAATCCCAACATCTTTTGTCAATCTCTTTACAAACAGAGATTGGCAAACAAGTAGTTTGCATGGAATAAATGGGTAAAGGCAGAGTGGAATGGGTGAAAGTGATTCTTCCCGCTAGAGGTAGCATTTTGGATTTCTAGGTTGATAACTTATTAGAAGGCTTTTGATGGTGAAGCACTGAGAGTGTCAAGTAATTTTGAAAGCCATTTGTCATTGGAATATGAAGGGGGTTATTCTAAGAGAGAGTTAAGTCCTAATGTCCTTCTTAACATTCTTTGAGAATAAAATTTGTTTAAATTTATCTTTTTGATCATAGGAATCATAGAACAAATCAACAAATTTAAGGATCTCAACCAACTAATTATCGACTACAAGGATGATACTGTTGAAGTATAAATATGATGTGAAGTCTCGCATTGGTTAGAATTAGAATTAAAAATTGAGCACCATATAAGTGAAGAGTAGACCCATAAACCTAAATCTTAAGATTTTTTGTTAAAGTGTGGTATCAAATTCACTTATGTGATTACTTGTTGCCCATCAATGTAAATCTTTTTTGGTATTTACCCATCGGTTACACCAAAACAATTGGTATCAAAAATCTTTCTGATGGTAGATTCAGGCGGCGTATTCTGTGGGTGAAGCAACGACACAAGTATCTACATACAAGATATAAAGACTTCATTCCCTTTGCTAAAATTGGGAGACCTATAAGCCTCAACAATGTTGAGCTTAAGAATCATGTACTTTTTATTGATAAAGAGTTGATTTGATTCACATTATTGTCAATACTCAATAGTGTGATGCCCATTAGCAAAGCTACTTTTAGTAGGAACAATGATAAAAGGAAGAATATCCATGAATAACCTAGGAATGATTTTAGTAATAACTTTTTACCATACATTGCAAAGAGTTATGGGTTGAAACAGGGTGACAAAGGAAGGTTTTAGACTTACGAATGACAGTAAAATGGGCTAATTCACATCAACAATTTGGCAGATCAATAATGACCTGATAGATGAAATTAAACATGAAAATGCCAATAGTCCCCAAAAGATATCTCCTTGTTAAGAAAAAAAAAACTTTTAAAGATAAAGTAAGAAAAAAGTGAAGAGGTTTGTATCTCCATTTTTGGTTGAAGGAATATATGACATAAGCATAAAATAGTAGGGACCTAATTGGTTGAAGCCCAGATGGTTTAGGGAAAAAATATGTCTAAACCAATGGTGATTCTATTTGCACCATTTTTTTGGAACTTTTTATATTCCAATTGTCCTTTATGCGTAGCTGATTTTATCATTCCAAAGATTAAATTCAATAACTATTTGGAACTGTACAAAAAAGAATTTGAAACACATTTTATTTTAGATTTTAGAACACACTTTGAATAATTGGAAAAAGTTTTAAGAAAAAAAATGCTTGAGGGGTGATAAGAAGATAAAGAGAAGAAAGGATGCCTTGGTTGGAAGTTGTTTTCTCTAGCAAAGCATAATGGCAAAATGTTTAAACAATAGTGGTTGAAAATCATTTCCTTTAACAAAGTACGACAACATTACTCTATTTTCCCTAAATTGATTAGAGGCTTTTAAAGTTGCTTCCATGGCAAGCATGTGGGTGGTTCATGTGTCTTCAATGCCCATGGTGTCTTGATGTGAGAACAATGGGTCCAGAGAGGTTTAGTGACGAGGGAAATAATACATAATGGGGCATGGAGATTGGTTAAGGTACTTTAATTGTGTATTTGAACAATGTTTGTAATTTTAGAAACTAAGTTTTCAAAGTGTAGATTCAACACTTTTGAAAATCTGTTTCGAAAAGTGTTTAAATCAATATGTTTTGTAAATTAAAATACAAAACATTTATTTATATTACAAAATTTGACTCATAAATCGAACACAGGATTTTACACCATTGTACGTGTCCTATAGATTAACCATGATAAGAGTTTGACTTGTAAATGTCAATGTTCTTTAGGATAAATGACAACCCTTTAATTCCTAATCTATAATTTTGGTCACCTAATTTTTTTGTGATTTTAGTTCTAGAATTTATAAAATTTTCAATTTTGGTCCAATTTTTAATTTTGCATATGTTTACAGTTTATTTTAAGATTGATTAATGATATGTTAATATTTTAACAAGGGGGAAATTAACATTTAACAACTGAAAAGTATTTTAATTAATTAAATTGTAAAAATAAAATGCAATGGCTACCACTTGAAGTAGACATATTAGATAATGTAGAGGAAAAATGAATGTTAAATCAACCAAACAAAGCATGAAAAAGAGAAGAAAATATATTGACCAATACCTTAGGTTTGAAAGGAAATTTAGGAAAGATGATTGGTTCACACTGATCGTTTGAGAGTATGATGATAGTGAAATCTAAGAACGATAACTATCACCATCTCCAATTGAATGGCTAAGCATCAGGGCAATAAAAAGTTCTGATGGGAGACGAATTAGGGTTTGAAGAATGAATAAAGATTTTCTCCCAAATTTCTTGAATGTATACAAATATTAGTACCCATTTTTCAATGTTTTGGTGGGAGATAAATTAGGATTTGAAGAATGAATGAAGATTTTCTCCCCAATTTCTTGAATGTATAAAAATATTAGTACAAATTTTTCAATGCCTCAACCTGAGACTTGACTCAAAATTCAAATATCATTATAAGAATAACAATTGTTGCAGTATCAATAGGGCATGCAAATACTACCCCTCTAATAAATGATTTCAAACAATGTAGAGGAAATGGTGGATCTTAGATCGAACATATAGAGCATGAAAATGAGAAAAAAAGATATTGAGAAATACTTGAGGCATGAAAGGAAACCTGATAAAGTATATATGTTGACAATGACCGATTGAGAGTGCAATGACAATGAGATCTAAGACGATAACTATCACCACCGGGGAGATGAGATAGGGTTTTTAAGATTGAATGAAGATTTTCTTCCAAATTGGTGAATATATACACAAATTAGTTCGGATCGGGTTTTATTTGATTTTTCAATGCTTTGACATGAGGCTTGGTCGAATTCAGTGCTAAACCTAACTCGAGTTTTTTTTGGGGGTAGTTGAGATCATTAATGTTTGGATTCTAAATTAAATATTTGACTAATCAGGATTAAGTCAATTAAAATTATTATAGACATCTTAGAATATGAGTTTAGGCCTCCCAAAAAGTAGCTTATAAGGTGATGGTTGTGTCTTATTTATATATTCTATAGTAACCCTATCTCTAGTCTATGTGAGACTTGAGTTTTTCTCAATATACACCTCACACTTATGAGCTTGATGCATGAATAATATGATAGGTGACTAATTAGTAGATTTAGATTAAGCTCTGATACCATCTTATAATTTGGGTTTGAACTTAATTCAATCCTATAAAATCAACTTATAAAGTTAGGATTGTCCTCACTTATATACTTTAATAAAGTCATATCCTAGTCGATGTGGAGTCTCTATATAGGACCATAAGATTATTTCTCCAAGTTTTTAATGCAGATTAAAAGTTAATACAAACCCATTTACAACCATATGAATAAGTGTTCACAATTTAATTAGTAACTAAAATGTTTATTTATATCAACTTATACTTGTTTTTGAAAATAAAAACTTGTTTTAACCACCGTTATTAGGATCTTTGGCTTCCCAATGAAATTCTGAGGTATCCTTATAAGCTTTAATTCTTTGGACCGGTTATGAGATTAATATGCACTTAAACTAAGACACACTTAAAGTTTATCGATCCTCTGTCTAATAATGTATTCTATGGAGATCAAACTCAAGTCTTTCTCCACAAATTCAGTATGTTATCAATTGTGTTATACTCATTTAGTAAATAATAATAATAATAATACTGTTTTAACCAAATTTAATCCATTTTCTAATTGAAAAATAGTTGTAATTTCTTAATCATTTACATTAATTAACATTTTCCTTAAAAAAATAAACAAATTAGAATTATATCTAATAGAAAAAATTAGTCCTTTCACGATATGGCAAACATCATTGATAAATATGTTTTCATTTTGTGTCTAATAATGTTTCGAATAAAATTATTTCTAAAGGAATATACTAATGAAAACCAAAATAATTACATAAATCCTCTTATATACAAATTGCTTTACTTGTGTAACGGTTGCATAAATCAGGCATATTCTCTGGACAAGTAAAGCTATAAATCATAAAAAGAAAATGGAATCGCATGAAACTTGTGCACCACTCCTTAAACTTGATGCAATACTGCCTTTTTTTTGTTGTAACGAGTATCCCAATTGTGAAAAGCATGATACATCAAGTATCAAACAAGAAAAACATGCACAAACTATTCAAAAATAAACTCAAAATTTTCTTAGCCCGAGGCTCTATAATTTTAACATGTGCCAATACATAATTGGTAGAAGTTAGCTTCTACCTTGATCATTTTAAATAGATTTTCTTGACCAACAGGTAGCAACTAAATTAAGTGAAAAGAGTTTGAAATGGTATGGACTTTGAAGTAAAAAATGGTCAGCAATTTTTTCTTCTTTTTTGTTTGTATTTTTGTCGAATAATTAGCACATTTTTTCTAGTGACAAACTCAAAATGCAATTTAGTTAAATATTACATATTCTTTAAACCAATTAATTATTTACACTAGGCAATAACCGGGAACAATTTCGGACAATAATCCACACATTTGATGGTAACAGACTCTTTGGTTTTGGATTATTTCATAAGCGAACTTAATTTGTAAATTTTACTCAAATATGTATAAGAAAAGAAAAACTAAATAAACGTGTAAAAGGTGTCAGAAGGCGTCCCAAAAAACTAAACTACTTAAAAATAATACATTTATAGAAATTATTCTTACGATATTTTATAGGTTTTTTTTAACTTGACAAAAATCGCTAAAATATCTTTGTGTTTTTATATTCTGCAAATAAAAAAATATTTTTTTTTATTTTAAAAATAATTTATGTAGCATAATTTTTTAAACATATTTTAAGTTTTTTAGAAAAATTAATACTTATGGACTTTGACTTTGACGAGGCGTTTGTTTTTACTTGAAAGTTGTCTACACGAACTATGTTAGCAACAATCTATATAATAAATATTTATTTTATTATATAGAAGTAAAAAAATAAAAAGGTGTCAAGGTGTGTCCGAAAAAATAAACTAATACAATTTTTAAATTCGATACCAATAAAAGTATTTTTATGATATTTTGTATGTTATTTACTCAAAAACTTACGAAGAACTAAAACATGTTTACTATTTTATTTTAAAAACCCATTTAGTTATCATAATTATTAAAATTATTTTTATATAAAATGTTTTTTTTCTTCTGAAAAACCTTAAACGAACAAACTGAATTTTTACGAGTGAAATCACTTCATTTTCATGTATACTTTTCGGCTTAACATAGGCTACACGAGCTATTTAGCAAGCAGTAACACTCTATAAAATAATATTTCTGTACAAAAAAAAAAACACTCTATATAATATTTTACTTTTATTATATAAATTGGTGAAACTAAATAAATCCTATAAAAAGGTATTGTTGGAGTACAAGTGTGAGTTAAAGTCCCACATCGGATAGAAATAGAAAAGTTGAACACCATATAAGTGAGGAGAAGATCCATAAACCTGAGCCTTAAGGTTTTGGGTTAAGGTGTGATGTCTAATTCACTTATATGGTTACTCAGGTGTAAATCTTCCCATTCATTCAACTTTTAGAAAAGATAATATTTTTATTATATAATTAGACAATTGGTTGATTTGGGTCTCTTAATATTTTTTTTTTCTTAAAAGGTATCTCCATAATAAAAAATTATCAAATTAATCTATCGAATTGTAAAAATTATTAATGTGAATTTTGTCTTTCTCAATATTTTTTTTTCATATATATGACTAAGAAATTAAACTCTTTATCATGTTTAAGAAATTTAACTATGTATCTACAAATTATGCTAGATCTTATTAATTGAATCTCTTAATTATATCATCATGGAATTGATACTTACTTATATGCATAAAAAAAATTGGTGAGAGGGATAATACCGGATAATGCCTTGGATGAATTAGTCTTCCATAACCAATTGAAAATATATTAGTGTAAAAAATATTTTTACAATATATTTTAAAAAAATTCAAAACTTATTTTTAATCTTTTAAAATTAAATTAATTTTATATTTTAATATCTAATTATCATAATTTTAAGCTATATTTTAAATTAGAAAATAAATTTCCCTAATAGACTTATACAACAAAAATGATTCGTGAATATATGTTTAATGTAATCAGTCAAATCAGCCAAAGAGAGAATTGTAAATATAATAATTAGTAAGTGATTTTTTTTATATAGACAACTAATATCTTTTATGTTGAGATAAACACCTCCACACTACTTGATCCATATATTTGATAACATGTAATAAATTATATGATATAATTAGAAAAATACTCCTTATAAAAACATGCTTATATAAATGTTGTTTTGATACTGAAAAACAATCAAATTAGTAAATAATTATTTTTATTTTACAAAATATAGTAAATAATCATTCTACCAAACTCTATATTTACTTATTTAGTGACTTGATATATATAATGAGTCTTATAACCATTTTTTATTAATTAATATATTATAAATATGAAATATTGATCAATTTTGTTAATAAATAATTTATGCTAAAAAATTTGTTAATTGTCTTTAATAAGATCTACTTCTCAATTATGTTTTCTCTATTTATAAGATTTAAATTCAGTTGTATAACCGTTTAGTAAAAAAATATATAATTTGAAAGAAAATACTAATTGTAATAGTTGACCTTTACTTTTTCTTAATTTGATGACTTTGTACCGTTTTTTTTTGGGGGGGCTACTTAATTTGTTATGTCTGCCTTAACATATTTCGTAAACCTCTTCATTGATACGTTCGAAATTTTACGTAGTTGGGGGGAGGAATGCGGTACTCAACTAAAGCCTACATTTGGACAATGAAGATTGCAATAACATTATTTAAATTAATGAATGGGACTAATTAAACTATTAATTAAAGAATTCTCAGTATTAGAGATTACTCTAAAACATATTCATTGAATTGTTGACTGTATTTACTGTTAGGCCGTTGCAGTAGAGAAAATAAGAGTTTCTTTTCAATTTGAAATTATTACTAAGAAGTGAGAATTCAAAGCAAGCTGACACAGTGCTTCGGATCTAAATCTGTTGAACTGTTGGAAATTAAAAGTAATTGCACTTCCCATGCTTTTAATTTAATGCTTCCTAGAGCTTAAACAAACGTTCCAACTTTATATATATATATATATATATATATATATAATAAATCCTTGATTATTATAACTGTATGTTCTAGCAGTTTTGTTTTGTTTTTTTAACTATAGGGAACTCTGATAAATAAAGGTATTATTTATGATGTGATTTTTTTAAAACATTTATCATGTGTTTATGCATACATGGTAAGGGATCAATTTTTTTCAAGTATTTATTATTATATAGAAAACACAATTTATTTACTGTTATGTACGTTAAATAATTTAAAATATTTAGTAATAAAATATATTTAATATTTTCAATGTACGTAACCATGGACATATCATAAATAAATAAATAAATAAACTCATTAATAAATAAACAGGCTCGGTCCTAAGATTGTTTGGAGAGATCGAAAGAAAAATATCATGAGTTTAAATTTTTTCCATTAACCAAAAAATACTAACAAACTAACAACTACTAGCATATAAGACAAACTCCTAGCATAATGAGAAAATTGACTCTAATAGTAAGTTAGACTTGTAGCATACTAAGCAGGTAATCGCAACATACACAGTAGATTCAAGCTCTCGATCATGTCATACCATTAAATTCTGGCACATATGTTGAAGAAAATCTGAATATTTAAAGCTAGATTCTTAGAGATCACAAATATTATGTACTCCTAATAACTTTAGTGATACCAGTGACAGTAAAGAGGTACTACTAATAACTAAAATGATCTACATGTAATGATATAAAATGACACACTGTGAAATAAGTAATATATCAACAATTTCATCTATGAAATATTTTTTTAAGGGTATAAATATAATGATCGTACTGAAGCTATTAATTTTTTTTTTGAAGATCGTACTGAAATTATAACATTCTTAAAATATT
>QARZ01000302.1:369761-385377 GCA_013407115.1 Glycine latifolia | reverse complement strand
GGGGGGTTCCACAACAAAGTTAGAAGTCTGTTGCATTAAAGGAGATTCAAGGAAGCTAGGTCAAGAAAAGCAAGATTGAGGGCTTTAGGTTCTGCTTATTCTTCTTCTTGTTCTTTTCCTTTCTGAGTTTAGTCCACTGGTATTTAATGTCATTGAAGTCAAGCATGAATATGCTTGGCTAGTTCATCCTTTGTAGTTATGACCACAGCCTAATGTGAAGTCCTTGGCTATTTGATTAAATACTATGGTTCTTTTATGCTAGATTATTTTGTTTCACCTTGCATTGAATAATTATACATCTTTATTGAAATTGATCACTTTGATAAAGTTTTGAGAGTTAGGGTTCACAATAGGAATATTAGGGCTTTAATTTCTGACAAAGATGAGACAACAATTTATACATTGCCTAGGGATAGGGATGTGTAATTGCAGATGATTTATGTTTATCACTTAATGCTTAATTGAAAGAAGATCACTAAGGAACTAGAGTTTTTACTAGGTTAAAGGGTTAAAGTTACTAAGGAATTAGTCTTTAACTATAATTTATGAAAAGACATTATCTGAATAATTAGTATAATTGAACATAGTAATTAATCTATTTAAATAAGGTTGAATCAAAGCGGCGCGTGTGTCTTAACTGCAATTCTTCTCATATTAATTCTAAATTCAAATAACATTACAATTCACGTCTTTTTAATTCTTAGATTTAATTTTAATTGTTTTAATTCACAACACAAAAGCAATTTATAAACATTTGTTAATCCAATTCAAAGATAATAAGTTATAATACTATTAGTGCCTCAATCCTCGTGGAGACGATACTCTATTTATCACTTTATTACTTGGAACGATCGGTGCACTTGCCGAATCCGCAACACAGAACTATGGGGGACATAAACTAAAACCCATGAGAGAGAGACAAGCTCCAAACAAGTCTATCTAAAGCTGTAAAGAGAGATATGTAGATCCATGGTATGTTATATACACTATTGAATATTGATTTTTCAGGTCTCTTGTTTGTGTTTTATGTGCTCATTAATGTCTCACAGCATCATAGTTGTAGCATATTCATCTTTATTTTTATCCTATGTCACTCATTGGAATTGGATCTACTATTGAATTTGTACTTAAATCCTCTTAACCTGAACAATTGCAGCATATTTTTAAGTATGCTATTATTAATGTTACTGGCATAACTTATTTATTTTATTTTGTTTGGTAATCTCTTAATTTTGAAGTTGTTCAATTTATTAAAACTTGAACTTACATAAATCAAGTTAGTTTTTTCTTAATATCATATATGATGATATGATCACTAACTAATGAAGTTAATGTTTGCCATTAGACTTGAAGATGTCATCCACTGAAGCCCCATCATCTCAAGAAGCATCCACTCCAAATACTTCTCGGAATGTTAGAGGGAAAAATGATCCAACTTGGGGACATTGTAAACAAATTGATGAGGGTGCTACAAAAGTGACAATGATGTGTATTTATTGTGATAAACGAGTTAAGGGAGGTGGTAATAATAGGTTTAAGGCCCACTTGGTTGGACAAAAGGGCCAAGTAGAGGCTTGCAAGAAGGTTCCTGCTGATGTCCAACATCAAATGAAGCAACCACTTGAACAGTTTGAAAAAAAAAAGTTCAAGAACAATCTAATGAAAGTAATACATTTGAAATGGATGAAGACCCTATGAGAATACTTGAGGAATTAAGAGGAACACACAATCTGGTATTTTGCAAGATAAATTAAATGAAGGCATGAGGATATAAAAAAATTCTAAAGGAGATTTTGCAAGATGAGCTACAATACGTGAACGGAACACAGTCATACCAGATAAATTTAGTGTTTGATACTCTGATAACATTATTGATTTGTGATTTATTTTAGCGAGTCATAATATATTCATTATATTTGATTTATTACTTTATATGTTTTATTCTAGATCAATGGTGGGATTGTTATGGATGTAGTGCTCTACAATTGCAAAAATTGGCTATTTGTGTTTTAAGCCAAACTTGTAGTGTTTAGGCTTATGAAAGAAATTGGAGTGTATTTGAACACATTCATTCAAAAAAAAGGAATAGACTAGAGCATCAAAAACTTAATGACCTTGTTTATGTTTGTTATTACTTGAGGTTACAACAAATGTATTATTATATTGATTATGCTTTGATTGTTTACCTATTTTGCTTGATTTTTTTTATTATTGTTGATATATGAATATAAGCATTTTGATCAATTTAGGAATTGACTAAGGCAACAAAATTATGACCCAATCAATTTGGAAATCTTTGATGACCATTCTAATTGGGTGTTGGAAGAGTCACCACCATTCTTAACTCATGAAGAGGTGAAGGCTTTACGTAATGATCTTGCAAACATGTCAATTCAATCAACTTCAAATGATATTGGTATTTTTCTTAATAACATTAGTATTTATTAGGTATCACTTATGTACTTATGTTAATTGCTAATTTGAATCTATAATGATATTGTCATAGATAAATTAAATCTAGATGAAGATGATGATGATGATGATGTGCCCAACCACCAGACAACACCATGGAAGATGTTAATCCAAATGAAGCAATATTGGTGAAGGGTCTCATTCTTTTGATGGAGAAGGATTACCTGAAGTTGACCCAATATTGACTCATTGGATATAAATTATGGATGTTGTCATGTTGATGCTATTTGTGTTTTCATTTCAAAACTTATTCATGGACTTGTGTGATTGTGTTATTGAATTATTATTTGTGGACTTGTGTTATCAACTTTAATACTTCAATTGTTCTTTTGGATTTTGGAGTATGAATGAACTTTTTTTAATCAAATAATGTTAGTTATATTTATATACTTATATATAATAAATATATATTAATTTTTTAATATATATCGGGTCAAACTGGGTCAATTATTGGATCACCGATTGGACCACTGACTTACTACCCCGATCGTGTCAATGACTGGACCGAATTTTATAACATTGATATCTAGATCTTTCTCTGTTGGTGATAAAAGAAAAAAGGAAGGAAGAAAAGATAGTAAATTTTATTTATCCTACTAACAAAAAAATAACCATTAACATTTATATAAAAAAATTCAAATAACAATCCTGTTATAAAAAAAAGTGATTATCATGCCTTTTTTGGATGAATCAGATAAAGAAATAAACATATGTACGCATGAAATCCCATTTCTTATCAATTTTGTTTCATTTTCCTATTGCAAAACTAAGTAACAAAAATAGTAATAAAGATAAGCTGCCTCTTGTGTTATCCCATGTTTTATTCCCTGTTTTCTATGTTCTGATTGTCCATGAACATTTTAAGGGTTCATTTTCTTAGTCAAATTTGTAATATGGTAGACTAGTTTTGGGCATTATTGTTTGTGTGGTTAGTTGGGGAGTGGGGTGTTGTTTTATGCTTTGGAGCAGGCCTTTGTTAGTCTCATTTTGTGGTTCGTGCTTTGGAGTATAATATAGCGATTTAATTTGGTTTGATTTAGTTTTAGAGATATAAATAACCAACAAAATAAAATCAATCGGTTTCATAATAAAATCATTCCAATAAATCTAAAAAACATCAGTTTATTCAATTTTTTGATATTTTTTGTTATTGTGTAGCATTGATGTCCATCGACAAATCAGAATCAAGGTCCTCTTCCCAATCTCCAAGTGTTTTTTTGCAACTAGTGAATCGAAGCCCTTTCTAGAGATGGGGTTCTTTTTGTTTTATGTTATTGGTGTAACGACCCAGATTATAAGTTGCTAATCTGGACGTTTATGTGTGTGTTATGGTGATTAAATTACGTGTTATGTTGATTGATTAATTGTTTTATTTATAACTTGTTGTTTGAGTGCTTTTGTCTTGATATACGTGCTTGATGGGTGTTGGACGTAAGTCAACTCTACTGTACTGTGGTTGTCGATCGTGCACGTTAAGTGGACGTGCTGTGTCAGCCTTGTTTATAAGCAGCAGGCCGACACAACAACAAGTTTACTCTTCCTTCTTCTACCTTTGCATTTCCTCTGTTTTCTCTCTAAAACTCACCCAGAAACCTCTCAATCCCAACCCCTTCCTTGTTATCTTCAACATACAAGAACCACCTAGCTGCTGCGAAATCCTGACACCAAGGAGAACTTCGTGGTCGGAGAAAAAGTAGGGAACGAACTGTCATGAAGCGTGGACGAACTCCTGGTTAGGTAAGGGGAGTTTATCGTGTTTCTTAACAGCTTTAGGTACCATGGTTTGGGGGCCAGGGAGTTCAGTTGTGATGATAACTGCATGTCCCTAGTGTGTGCGATGTTTTTCCCAGAAAAACTACGTCTTTTATGAATGGGATTTGGTATGCCTTAAATTTGTTGAGTGTTTTTTTGTGTTGATGTTTGGTGTTCTTGTGGGGAGTAGATGTTTTGAGAACTCCCCATGCATGTGGGTGAAGTTGGCATTTTGATGCTGAAGAGTTTCTAAGACACCTGTGGAAGTGTTCGTGAAGGTGATGAGTACCGGGATGAGTTGGTCGGGCACGTAGACATAAATCCCTTGTTTGATGTCGGCTACCGAGATGAGCAGGCCGAGTTAGATATACGTGTCAAACCCTCGTGTTTTGATGTTGGCTACCGGGATGGGTAGGCCGAGTTGAGCGGGTTACGTAGCATGCATGCATGCAAGACGTAACTTAGTCTTTATTGGCGGATGTCAGTAGACTAGGTTCCCTACTCGGGGTCATTTCCCTAGAGTCGTTGAGACTCATTCCCCTTTTTATAAGGTATACTGGGTTCCTTACCCAGGTGATACGTTAGAGCTGTTAAGCTCAAGTTACTTCCCCATAGAGAGAGCTACCGGGTTGCTAACTCGAATGAGCTCGTGTTCTCTCGGGAAAAGAGCCACTGGACTCCCCTACTCTGTTGAGCTTGTGTTCCTTTTTCTTAAACGACTGGGGTACATACACGTGTCGCCTCTAGAAGCTCATCCTTCCCTTTTCTTAGAGAGATCGGGTTCCTCACACGGGATGGGATGTTCCCTTCAGAATTGCCAAGTCCAAACCCTTTTCTTTGAGAACTGCCGGGTTCCTTACTTGGCAGAGCTTGTATGCTCTTAGGAAATGAGCTACCGGGTTCCCTTACACTGTTGTGAGGGTTGGCGAAATACAAACCCTGGGTCTTACAGGCACTATCTGTTGTAATCGATTATAGCGCTTATGCAATCGATTACATAGTGCAGAACCTGTCCTGAGAAATTTACTAGAAACCTAAGGGCCTCTTGATCGCCTTTGGCAAATCCTTAGTAAACCCAACCGATCTCGACCGAGTTCTTCCAACCTCGTCCATTTTTGCTACCCTTGCTTTCTCTTACCCAAACTTTACCCCTCTGACTGACCCCTACCGACCTTGTCCGAGCTCTACCGACCTTGACCGACATTGTCCACCTTCGTCCGACTTTGTTCGGATTCTTACCTTGAGATAGTATGCCTAAGTGCCAACCCGGACACCTCGTACTTCACACCGGTTCACTTATTGATATGTGTTTGTGGATGACGTATATGATTACGTTGGTGACATTCGAACTCGGCCTATGAGATGGCTCGAGATGAGGAATGTGTTTGGATACACATAAATACCCACATGGGTGTATGGCGTTATCCTAGCCAGGTCGGGATGAGCCTGGTTCTAGGCCATACGTTGATGGTGCTGTGGTGATATTCTATGTATAGTCGTGAGATACCGGGACTGGGTGGTGGTAAACCTTGCGAGGACCACGGTCAGTGTATCGATGGGCACTTGTGTGGGCGGTAGCCGTGAGATGCCGGGACTGGGTGGTGGTGAACCTCGCGAGGACCACGGTTAGTGCATTGATGGGCCCTTGTGTGGGCAGTAGGTTACATAAGAGGTGTATGGCATTATCCTGACCAGGTCAGGTTGAGCCTGGTTTTGGGTCATACATTGATGGTGCCTATGTAACATACGACATTTGCATGGCGGAAATGGGGTTGATGATTGGCTGTAGGATACGGAGGTACTGGGGGGCCATGTCTGTTAGGAACTCCTTCTTACACCCATTGGCTGATCACCATGGTGGGTGATTCCTGTGCACGACAGAATGACCCTGACAAGCTACTGCATCATCTGACCACAGGGATGACCCATTTCCAGGATGGTACCACATTGCATAAAAAGAATTGAGTCAGGAGCATGCATCATGCTAGATTTTATGAGTTGATTTATGAAATGGTTGTGGATGTCCGTATATGTTGGTGTTTGATGAATGCTTGGAATGTTGTATTGATATGTTGATGACCGTGTTGCTTCTTGACCGGGTTGTGCTCCTTTCCTATTGTATTTATTGTTGTTATTTAATATGATGAACTCACCTTGCTTTGTTGTACCTTGTGATTTGGTACCTGTGTGATCACGAATCGGGTTTGTGTGAGCAGATGGGTAGCAATATGTGCTTTTGGGGGAAGATCGAGTTGTTTAGAGCCACCGTGTTTTGCCGGGATGTCAATGGACCTGATCCCGGGTAGAAGTTGTATTTTGCTAGACGCACCCCTTGTTTTAATGGATGCACTCCTTGTTTTGTTAATCACACCTCTGACTTCTATTTCTCTTTTACTTCTCTTTTCACTATAAAACACTTGATGTATATTCTTTTTGAGACATAATCCTTGTTCTTGTAATTAAATTATGTTTTGTAAGTGTGTACATATATTTGAAATGTTCTATGAGTACCTTGATCTATGTGTATATTCTATGATGATGGTCGTTATATGCCTGCGAAAAATTTATCACCATTTTCACAAGTAACCAAAGGAGTGTTCTTTTCTTTAAATAATGAATTTATGTCATGGTTATGAGTTAGTAATATAGTAGCGACGTGGCGGGTCATTACAATTGGAATCAGAATCAAGGTTGGTGTCTGATTGTTGTTGCCATTGGAATCGTGGTAGTGGTCTAGACGGCGTTTCCCTGGCGCTTGGAATTTTAAAAGGGATTGAATTAGTAACGAAGAGTGTAAAATCACTTGTGAAAAATAATTTTTAGAGTGTGTTTGAACGAGACAATTAAAAATTTTAAGAATTCCAAATGCTTCAATTGAAATTTTTTTCATTTTCAAAATTTTGCGTATGGATAATGAAATTAAATTTCTTCATTTTCAAAATTTTATGTTTGGATAAAGAAATTGAATTTTCAGAATCGTTCAAGATTGTGAACAAGTGCCGCCACACGATATGGCTAGGATTACTCTCCGGTGCCACCTTATTGCCGCTTCCCACCTCCGAATTCACCCTCGAGAACCCCAAATCAATGGCCGTAAAAATACCGAAGTCTTGGTTGGGTCGGATATGGGCATGGACCCTTTGAGGCTAAGACTCTGATGGAAAATTCTTTTTCGCTGACTGCGGCTCCGACAAACTACAATGCATTGGGCACCAAACCTCTAGCAACATTGGCAGAGTTCACTCTCAACAGTGCCAACGAGTTGGACTTCTACGACATGAGTTTGGTCGACGGTTACAACCGTATGATGTTGATCATCGCCAAGGACAACACCAGGGGCGGGTGTAGCACCACCGATTGCCTCATTGACCTCAACGACGGGTGTTTGGTGGAGCTGAGGGTGGTGTGTCCGAACAACAGCCGCGGGAGCGTGGAGTGCTGGAGCGCATGCGAGCGTCTATAGAAGAATAAAATTTCAATTTCTCACATTTAATAAGGAAATTAAAATTCCACATTTTTAGTTGTTTAAAATTCTGTTTTAAAATTCCAAAAATTTAAATTCTTCATAACAAAACAACCAAATAATGAAATTTAGATTAAAGAATTTTAAATTCTCTAATAAATTACTTTCCTCAATTAAAATTCTCTATCCAAATAGACTCGGATATTTTGAGAAATGGTTTTACAAAAAAAAGTGTACTAATAATAAAAGGGAGTATAAATAGCAACTCCCTTAGATCCCATTGGAAAGAATGTCAAACCGAGTCATTATACATTAGAGTTGTTATAAACGGTGAGATAACTTCTAAGCAACAAAAACATATGAATGTACATCAAAATGTTATTGATACAAGTGATTCGACACTTAGATATTTGAACTTTAATTCTCAGAATGAGCATAAAGAAGCATACATGGTATAACTCTATCCTATAATAAATCAACTCAGTGGGAGAAGATTAATTGGTGCCAAATAAATTCTAAATGTCTTTTGGTTAAAAATTGTATATGAACGTGTTCAGGCACATATAAAAATGAGAAATATTATTAATGAAAACAATAGGAATACCCACAATAACCAAGGAGGGGGAGTGAATTGGTTTAACCTTGGTCTTTTAAAATTTATTTATAAAATCAGAGTTAAAGGATATTGTTCACTTTTAAACCAAGAATGCTTCTAATCAATCAAACCACTCAGCCCAAGATATCAATTGCTTAAAACAGGACTTGTTAAGTAATGATAATAATACCAAGAACAAATGACCAAGATAACTAGTAGAGATTGAGGAATAAAGAATCAACACAAGAATTTATACTGGTTCACTTCTCAAGAGAAGCTACATCCAATTTCTTCTAATCAACACTAGATTAGAGTTCCACTATTATCAAATTTTAGTTCTTACAAGCTTTACAACAATCACCCTTTATCAAACCTAGATAAAGAATAGAAATCTAAAACCCTATTAGACTCCTAGTGATCAAGAACCAAAGAACACTACTCTGTTCTTCCCCTAGAGAAATCTACTCTAGAACAAGCTTCAAGAACTCTTTACAATAGCTTCAAATAACAAAAAATACAAAAAATGAATTTACAACTAGAGATAATGGAGAGAAAAAACCTGATGATCCCATGAATATAGATGCATATGGTTTACCAATCAGAGTTGAAATGCAGAAATTGATTTCAGAACATGCTCTCCAAAACTTCTTTGAAAACTTTTGCCCAAGAAATCATTCAATACCCATGAAGATTAAAGAGTGGGACAAGAACTTTGTTAACCCAGAAAATCACTTTCTAAATTTGAGAAGGCTTGTGTACATTCAGAAAATTCGAAGTGTTCAAGTTGGTAAATCAGTCAAGCCTTCATTCTATTTATAACAGCTTTTTGTAACAGACTGTAATCGATTACAACGAGCCAAATAATTGATTAAAATAGCTTATGTAATCGATTAAATCAGCATATAATCGATTAAAGTGTTCATAGCTCATCCTGGGTTTTTACAATGAACAGAATAATCGATTAAACCGAGCTGTAATCGATTAAAGCTATGAAGTTCATTGTGGAAACAAGCTTTTGTAATCGATTACAATTTGTGGTAATCGTTTAAAGCAGTGAGGCATGCTTTTTATTTTTACTATGTAATCGATTAAAATATTTCATTTTTATTTTTACTAAGTAATCAATAATATGTTCTTCATGGCTTTTCCAGATTTAAAACAAAGCAATAATCGATTAAAACATTGTGTAATCGATTAAAGCAGTAAGATTTCATTTTTCCAAAAACATTAACCATGACTTATTAATTTCTTTTAAGAACATGAATAGCTTTGATACTTTAATGAAAACATGTAAGCATGTTAATGATTATGTGCATGCAATGCAAGGATCAAAAGATTGGCCTCTCATACACTTAATTTAATTACAATCTTCAAGGCATGTGAAAAGCTCAAAACTTTCTTCTAAGACACAGGCTTCGTCTTCTTGTTGCTCCCCCTATATCCAACAATTAACACTCTTTTTGATACTTCCCTTATAATTTGTTAAAATTTATTAAAAATTACTAATTTTAGTGTATCTCATATCTTATTTAATAATTATTTCTCCTAATTCTTTCTTAAACAAGTAAAAAAGATAAACTTTACTAAGAGAAACAAAACAATTACAATCATAGCGATAATCCCCCCCCCCAATGAACATAATTCCCTTAACAACCACTTTGAGTATCATACATTTTCCCCCATCTCCCATTTATGTTGGATGATTACCAGCTTTTTTTAAAGGCTTTTCATTTTTACTAGTATTAATTTAGTTATAATTATTTCATTTTATATGATATGTATGATGTGGCTATTACATGTGTGAAAGCTTGTAATGGAACATCAAGGTATTTTCCTATCGGGTAGGTATACAACAAGATTCGGCTCTTAGTCCTTATCTCTTTGCCTTAGTGATGGATGAACTAACAAAAATATTCAAGAGGAAGTGTCCTGATGTATGCTTTTTGTAGATGATATTGTGCTTTATTGATGAGACCAAAGATGATGTTAATAGGAAACTTGAATTGTGGAGAAACACTTTGGAGTCTAAAGAATTCACGACAAGCCAGAACAAGACTAAGTATCTGAAGTATGAGTTTTCCCTGGTAAGAGATGGTTATCAAGATCCCGTGCATCTACTTGGTCAAGAGGTACCCAAGAAAGATGCTTTTAGATACTCTGGATTAATTTTTCTAAAAGGTGGAGAGATTGATAAGGATGTAAACTATAGAATCATAGCAGGGTAGATGAAATGGCGGAGTGCATCTGAGTTTTTGTGATCGCAAAATTCCCCTTAAGCTAAAAGGAAAATTCTATAGAACAACTGTAAGACCAACAGTGTTATATGAAGTTAAATGTTGGCCAGCACATAGGCAACATGAGCATAAAATAGGAGTAGCATAAATAAGGATGTTAAGGTGGATGTGTGGTTATACGAAGATGGATAAGATAAGAAATGAAGATATTTGACAAAAGGCAATAGTAGTACCGGTGAGTGAAAAGATGAGGGAGCATAGATTGAGGTGGTTTGGGAACGTAATGAGACGACCTCTGGATGCTTTCGTAAGAACAATGGTTTATTACCAAGAGGTCGACACAAAGAGAGGTAGAGGTTGACCGTAACCTACATGGGGAAATGTAATTAAACAAGACTTAATAGAGTGTGATATAGATTGACAGACAGTGTGTCTTAGAAAGGAGTGGAGAAAAGTTATAAGCTTGGTGGAGGGTTAGACCCATTATTATCTCTATGTTCCATATGGTCCCTTTTTAGTTTTTACCCTCTTCATTTCCCTCATCTTTCTTTCACCCTTATTTTATTTTCCTTTTTTTTCCCCTCCCCTTCATCTTTTTTTTAAAATTTCCTCATATCATTGAATTCATCTACCATCGATCCCAATTAACTTAAGTTAAAGGTGTTGTTGATATTGATGTTGATATTAATTAGTTTTAATGTACATTATTTGCTACATAAAATATTTCATTTTTTTATATTAATCATAGTAACATTATGTTAGTACGAATAGAATTAGGTTTGGATCTTTTATGTAAATTTTTTAATTTTTACTATTGAAACATAATTAGGAAGAGAGATTTTGATCAATTAAATTTTCTAACAAAAACTGATTTTTGACCAAATTTGCTTTCGATTACGTTATTATTTTGGTATACTTTTAATTAATTAGTTGCTTTCAAATATGTTTTCTCATTTGTATGTTAAGTTTTAAATTATTATTTTTTGTTAAAATTTAAATTTCTTTTGGAGATAAAAAAATTAACATTCTTTTAATTTGATAGATAAATTAATTTATATAAGATTATTTTAGTTATAGATCACAATTGATTTGAGTATTAAATTTCATCCCCTTACCTATTTTACTCTGTCCGTCCCTAGGTACAAGACGTACCAGAAATAATCAACAACAAATTACATGCTGTAACTTACTCCTTTTCCCAACGAACTAAAATGATAAATAAAGACTAAAGAGTAATAAGGACTAAAGAGTAATACATAGCTCAATACACCGTATTCCAAACCACATAAACTAGCATCTATAAAAACATAGATCTTTGAATTCTTCAGTATATCAAATCATAGTTATAAAACTCGGTTCGGCCCAACTGGTCGGACCGATCCAACTGGGAACCGGTAGCATGACCGGGTCAAGCGCACTATCGAACCACTCAAGCATGTGACCCGAGATGACCTGGTCAAAATTGGCCGATTTTGAGTAAACCCGACGACTCGGCCGATTTTAAAAATCCAGACGGGGTTGTGCACGTCATCATCGTCACTCGACTCGACATTGCCGCACTACTCGTCGCGCCGGCCTTGCCTCCGATAACGCGAAGGAAGAGGAAGAGGAAGAAGCACTATGAAGCACTGAAGCACTTAATAGGAAGAGGAAGCGGCGCAACATAGGCGCAGCCATGCAACACAGGAAAGTGGAGATGGAGAAAATGAGATAGGAAAGGGGAGATGGAGAAAGAGACGCAACCGCACAGTACATTGGAGATGGAGAGGATGAAGCCTAATGAAGAAGATAGCATTTATATATTATTAGGCATTAGATTTTAGTTTATTTGGGCTAGATACAGATTTGCTTCCTGTACCCCATTATTTGCTTTTTTTACTCATTTTTTTATTTAAAATTGAACTTGTCTTTTAATTTAAATAGTTGCTATTTACTCTTTTTTTTTTGTTATTCATACACTTTACTTGTATTATCAACTTTAATACTTCAATTATTATTTTGAATTTTTTAGTATACTTTTCTTAATCAAATAATTTTAGTTATATACTTATATATAATATAATTTTAAAATTTTTAATATAGATCGAATCAAACTGTACCAATTACTAATCAACTGATTGAACCACTTATCTACTAACATACTACTTCAACCAGATTAATAATTAGACTGGACTTTATAACACTGTATCGGACTCTTCATCCAACTTCTAAATACCAATACTTTGTCATCCAAATAAACATCTAGTCAAAACAAAAAGTTTAGAAGCATCCAATATCTCACTTTCACTTCCCGAATTATCACATGGTGCATTCGAACAGATTAGATATCCAGGCTGACAGAATATACAAACCCCCGTTTCCGATATTGAAGACATTTCCATGAAAACCATTGAGCTTGTTCCACAATAACCTCGCACCTTGCAGATTTATTCCTAAAAATCAAATTGTTTCGCCTCATTCAAATTAAATATAAAACCTATTAAAATTGATGATTTTTTAATAAATTTTAATCAACAGAAGAAGAATATTTGAAAGAGAATGTAGAAAATGTCATTAGCATTTTTCATATATAAAAATATTTATCAAGTAGAGCTGTTACTGAAATTATAATTTTTTGGTTTCTTTTTAAATGTTAGATTTTTTAAGATTTTTTGTTTTTATTTTGTTGTCATTTGTAAAGTTTAATATCACATTAATTATTCTTTTATCAATTATATTTTTATTTCTTTTTTAATTAATTTACACATATATTTACTGCAGAGTAGAAAGAAGATAAAATAAGAAATCACACAATTATTTTATTAAAATAAACAAAATTTATTATATTTATTGATTTTTATATAACAACCTTAAAAAAAGATAAAAAGAGAGTGGTAATAATAACAGTAAATGTATTTGCAAAGTATTTAATATAGCAATAAATGACCTTGTTTAAAAAAAATGACCTGCTCATTATACAGGTTCATAGGCCCTACGTTCTAATCTAGCACTAAAAAAATGATATTGCAAATTTTTTTATGTCACATAAAATTAATAGTCCTAAGTAATTAATGTAAAAATGTCTCAAGATCAAACGTCCTCCCAATTATTCTACCCTTGGCAGCAATACGTGTACGATCACCCGTCATTATTTATTGGTGCCTTTGTGGCAATTGGTTGTTGAAGTAGGACATTTATTATCTATCTTCTTCTATTCTATTTTGGATAAATCATCAATTTCATTATTGTATTTTAGATTCATTGTTAATTAAGTTTTAGTATTATGAAAATGATTAATTGAGCCCACAATTATGTAAATATATCGATAATTTAATGGATAAATAGTCATTTTTGTCTTTGAATGTGTAAAACGCTAATAAATCTGTCATTGAAAGATAGAAATTCAAATTTTTGTCCCTGAAAGTGAAAAAAATGTGACAAATTTATCCTTTTGTTAATTTCGTTTGTTACCATTAATATCGAGGACAAATTTGTCAGCGCATTACACATTCAGGAACAAATTTGTCAGTTCTCTACCCAAAATATAATTTAATTTTCATATTATCTCTTTTTTAATCATTGCAAGCATAACATTACAATAAACACTTAAAAATTAGAAAAACAAGCATAAGTTAAAACAAACATAATAATAAACATAATATTGATTAGTAAGCATAATTTATTTGTTATTCTTAAATTTCTATTATAACAACATTAGATAATGACAAAATCAAATTGAGTTTTATTTTTTATAAGGATTAATATAATTACTGTGCATTTTAATTTGTTTGAGTCTCATATTTTGAGTAAGTATTATTTCATATTTTTGCTTTAAAATTTCTAATGTGACATTACCTTATAAAAAATATGAGACCCATGCAAACAAAAATGCACAGCCATTAAATTAATTCTTACAAAAAAAATGAGACCTAACTTGATTTTGTCAGTACCTAATGTTTTTATAATAGAAATTTAAGAACAACAAACAATTATGCTTATTAATCAATATTATGCTTATTATTATGTTTGTTTTAACTTATAGTACTTACCCAAAATATGAGGCTCAAACAAATTAAAATGCACAGTCATTACATTAATCCTTACAAAAAATGAGACCAAACTTGATTTTGTCATTACCTAATGTTGTTATAATAAAAATTTCATAACAACAAACAAATTATACTTATTAATCAATATTATGCTTATTATTATGTTTGTTTTCCTAATTTTTAATTATTTATTGTAATGTTATGCTTACAATGATTAAAAAAGAGAGAATATGAAGATTAAATTATATTTTGGGTAGAGAGCTAACAAATTCGTCCCTGAATGTGTAGTACGCTGACAAATTTGTCCCTGATATTAATGGTAACAGACGAAAGTTAATAGATGGATAAATTTGTCATACTTTTTTCACTTTCAGGGATAAAAATTTGAATTTTCATCTTTCAGGGACAGATTTGTCAACGCCTTACACATTGAGGGACGAAAATGACTATTTACCCAAATTTAATCCTATTGTTAAGTCTCATTTGTTTCCATTAATGTTTTTTATGACGTGACACATGAAAGATGACAAAGAAAATCCACGTGGTGAAAGTGAAAGTCATGCATTAGGTCGATCAAATATGTGTGGACCAAATTGTTAGTTATAATATGAGCATCTTTTTTGCCTTTTATTAAGTCAAAATAAAATTGATCATTCATTTATCCTCTTCATTTTTACCTTGTGATTGAGGGGCTGAAATGTGGGTGCTACATTTGCTTTACTCCTTCCTGCCTTTGCATCGTTGGTAGCCATAACAACATGACGACTGATGGTGGTGTTTGGTTTGTAGCTGTCATTTTCATTTGATTTTCCCTACATATTGGAGACTATCCTGATGAATGTTTGGACTATTCATGACTTGTGTAAGACTTGTAGTTGATATAGTTGTAACGACCCGTATATATCCGGTTCATTAACATTGATTTATGGTTATTAAGCGCAACAATTATCACAGATAATCAAATCGGAAGCGATAACTAAAATGATGTCATCAACCGTCATTAACAACACCCATTATACATCATATATGGTGAATTCTCATAATATACACTGTGTATACATAACAAAACTAT
>QARZ01000302.1:264533-364761 GCA_013407115.1 Glycine latifolia | reverse complement strand
TACTATTCACCCCATGAACCATTTCACAAATCAATCGGTAAAACTCGAGTTTCTTACCTCTAAACAGTCGAGGAATGCTGGAGGATCACTTCTCCAAGCTTTGGCGTCCTTGAATCGCCTCTTTTCCCTTCCAAACTCAGTTTTCCCAAGTTCCCTAGAGAACGGGATCTCTCCAATTGATTATCTTTTCGAGAGATTGAAACTAGGATCTAGCTCATCTCGAGGTTCTAATCACTTTCCTAGTTGGTTATCAAGTGTTTAGATGAAGTATGGAGGAGATATGAAGCTTCTCTGGTAGTTAATGGCGGAATGAAGCGCGAGGAAGAAGAAGAACTGATTTTCTTCCCTGGAATTCGTAAAAATGGCCTTTTATAGGCCCCCAGCCCGCGTTTCCACGCTAACCGCGCCATCCCCACGCTAATCGCGCCAAGGATGCGCAAGAAATGGCTTCCAGGGCCATTCTGGCCCTAACCGAGCCATAACTCACGCTAATCGCGCCACTTAGGCGCGTCTCCCACGCTAACGGCGCTGTATCCACGCTAATCGCGTGGTACTATTCACAGGCCACATTTTTTTTTTTTTTACAAAAACCTAGGTTATTATAATAGTCAATTTTGAAAGGTGTTTTATTTGGTACTAGGAATAGAGTTTGAGGATGGTTTACCTCCATTTGATAATAATGAGGTTGTGTTAGCTATGTGTATCGAACAAAATTTGCAATTTAATGGTTCATGTGCATGTTTATATTCACAATATTGTTATTAATCATTTTGTTATTAAGTTATAATTGTTGGAGACCATTTTGTTGTTGCAGAAGAATGTATAATAGTGAAATTAGGAAGAAGAGTCTTCTTCTCAAAATAGTTGTTAGCTTTTTGTAAGTTTTGAAATCAAAATTTAAAAAAATTACTGATATTTTAGTCCAAAATATAGTTAATTGACATAGAATGGTCCATGCACATGTGGTTTTGCTATGTTGGCACTCAACTTAATGGAAACGGAGGAAACTTGACAAAATGACTAAATTATCTATACATTTATAGAATTATGGACAAAATTGATCATTTTCATATTACAGTAAAAAAATTGTTAACGAGTATAAAATACAAGGCCAAAATTGGTCATTTATCCATTCTATTTGTCTATCTATTTACTTCTATTTCTATTTACTATATATATATATATATATATATATATATATACACTAAAATCTTTCCAAAATCTTTCCCCATTCTATCTCCGATGCCACATGTTAGCGTCTTGTTAAAATTTTTTAGTTCAATTGTTTTACTTCCTGCACTCCATAAAATACTTCCTGCACCTCCTTCAATACTGGCCATGCATAAGTGAATTATGGATTAACAATTTTGTAAGTTATTTTTAGAATTTTGTAAGTTATTTTTAGAATTATGGAATAGTTGTGTATTTTGGAATAAAAAATAATCATCTTTAAAAAATATAATTACAAATAGGTAATCTATAATAATATTTTTTTATTCTGAAATAGGAATTCTGAAATACATTTTTGAATATGTATGCTATTTCACTTCATATATTTGAGGTTCATCATTCCAAGAAATAATCAAAATTTTAAAGTTAAAGGAGGTGTAGGAAGTATTTCACAGGTGCAAGAAGCAATTATTTCTCTCCCCCACTCTCTCCACATTTTACTATTTTCTAATAGATTTTTCAGCTCAAGAATATCATTTCCTAACATGTGAACATTTTACTTTCTAATTCTTTTAGTTATAAAAAAATTATATTTTATAATTTATATAAGACTTAGATACTAAACATACGAGTAAATCCACTCGTTTAAGTTCACACCCACAAAGATGTAACCCGTATAACCCTCCTATAAAACCCCCAATTTAAACGAGTTCAATCAATTTAAATAAACATCATCTTTACGGATACTCAAACATTACACAATCAATAATAAATTAAGGTATTTAGTTTCTATTTTTAGGTCATTCTTATTTTACATTAAGTTTTACTAAAGATGCAATCAAGTTAGTTTAACTTGCAAGTTGGACTAAAAATCTTACAATTTAAATGAGCTCAAAAAAATCATGCCCAAATACTATATGGGTTGCAAGTTACCTTGGCTATTCATGGGCCCATCTTCAAATGCCTGCTCTAGATACAATTTTGTTTTCCTAATTTTGTATAATTCATATTTTCGTCATTTGATTTTAAAATAAAGATATTTAATAATTTTATTTTTACAAAATCTGTTATTTTGATCAAATCTTCAATTTTGTCCTTGTTCTGTGTTTGATCAAGTTTGAAAAAATCTATGAAAACTCATCCCACATTTTTTAAGTTTTTATTTTGTTTGTATATTTTAAATTTGAAATAAATCATAGATTAAGTTCTAAATTATATTTTAATTAAAACGATATATATAACTATTTATATATAATTTACTAAAAAATAAATAAGTTAACAAATATTTAAGAATTAAATTATATTTTTAATTAACTGTATAATTTTAATTTTGTTATTTAATTATTATTATTACAAATTATTTATTTAACTATTGAAATGATTAATTTAGGTTTTTGATCATTGTAAAAACTATGAAATTAGTTATATATAATATATAATAATTATTATATAAAATGCATAATAAATGTATAACATGGCGAGTATGGGGCAAGGGATCAAATACCCGAATTCACCCCTTATTGAAGTGAGTTATTTTTTTTTAAAGTTTAGACGAAATTTGACATTTATACTTAGGTTCAATTCTTATTGTCATACGTATTTAGGAAGAACAGTAATGTACAATCTTATCCTTCTACACGTGATTGTAACTAATAATTATTATGTTTTTAATAAGAGCTAAAGCTTATATTAATTGCTGATATTGGTTAAAAAGTATCCCTTACTAATTATTTTCACTTAATATAAAATTATCAAATCTTTATAAAGAAAATATTTATATAAATTAATAATTAAATAATGTAAAAAATTGTATGACAACCTGTGCAATCGCACAGATACCATACTAGTCTACAATACAACAACTCACTTGATGATTGATGATGTCTAACTGTTGTTGCTACCTTCAATATTTTATACTTCCTTGAAACCAGAGACGGATTTATGTGTTGTAGTGAGGGGCATGATCCCTCCTGAATTTTTCTCTTGTTATAATTTTTCTATATGTATATTTGACAATTATTTTTATTTAGTATTTTTATGTAAAAACAAAGATATTTAGTGTTGCTAATTTATTTTTTTTTATTTTTGACAAATATTTTATTCTTGTATAATGTTTATTACGGAGATAATATTTTACTCTTTTTAGATAAAATATTTGAGTGTTATTTATTTTAAAATATTTTTATTTTAAATCATTTATTGTTATTTTAAAAGGTATGTATAATTGTATCAAATAACTTATTACTCTTCCCTTTATATCGACTTGATTATATCAAATTTGATAATTAAAGACTATTTATTAATCTTTGTGAGAAAAATTTACAAACATTATATAAACTATTGATAACTTAAATATTGAAACACATAAACAAATATTCTCTTTTCTTATCATTGTTTTTCTCATACTACTCTTTTTGTTTCTTTTATTCATTTTGTCTTTTGTTTTTATTAGCACTGTTTGTGAGGTTCCAATGTGCTTTTAATCTTGAGTGCACAAATCTAATCATGGTCGTCCTGTAACCATTTGAAAATCGAACTTTCTCCTTCAATAATTATTTACTATTATTGTCGACTTGTCGTAAGAGATAATTTGTTAAGTATTATAATTTATTTTAATTTTATTAATAAATTTTAGGACATAACAAATATCGTAAAAATAAAGTTATTGCCAATTTTTATTATAAATTGATAAAGATTTTTGGTGGCATGTAAAACTAATAATTAATATCTGTAATCTTGATTCTTTTAGAAAGAATATATGTAGTTTACTATGTAAATGTATTTTTTATTATATATTTTTTGAATCATATTAAAAAATACAACAATGAATATTTTATGTAAAATTTAATATTTTATATATTTGTTGGATAAACTCGAATTTGTATAATTAGCTCCCCCGCCGTCCCATGCTGGCTCCGTCCTACTTGAAACGTTATATCATTTTTCTTATTTTAAGAAATTAAATAATTTTTTCTTCAAATTAAAAAACTCATCAAAGTTTCTCACAATATATATCATTTTTTTTATATGTTTTTATTCAATTTAATTTAAGTAATATATTTTACTTTAAAATTTAGGCTTGAGTATATTTTTTGTCCCTCTATTTTTTAAAATTTTTAATTTTTGTCTCTCTCTTTCAAAAACATTTAGTCATAATCAACGTTAATATCTTAATAGTTAATGTTTTTAGTTTGATCGAAGGACTAAAATCACAAAGTTTATAAAATTTGAGGACTAAATGTCTTTATTTTAAAATAGGAAAATCAAAATTCTACATTTTAAAAAAGGAAAATACATGCCTCTATTTTGAAACATAGGAATATAAATTGCAGATTTTAAAATATAGAAAAACCAAAATTACATTTAAATATACAATTTAATAAAATACATGAAATTTTTTAATGTTTTTTTATTGGTAAATGTTAATTGTTATTTTGTTATACTTTATTAATAAAGAAGATTTAAATCCACACGACTTCTTTTCTTCCCTTCTCTTCTCACAAGTCAACCTTATAACTCCATTAAATTATTTTAATGTTAAAAATAGTAACTATATTATATAAATTTTGAAATATGTAAAAATAACTACACGTTAAAAATTTAATGTTATAATTAAGGTTAAATGAATTAGTAAACTAATTGTGAAAAAATTAATTGCTTTAGTTAGTTACATGAATTTGTAAATATTGGTGAGGGGAAGCCTGAGGAGGCCTGTGAAAAAAATAAGTGGACTGAGCAAGTATGTAAAAGTGAGAATACTGATTGAAGAACTTGGTTGACAATACTAGGTTTAAAACTTGTAGAAGTTAGAATACGGGCTAAAGATGCATGAATACTTAATGCAGATTTAAAAATGTAACTATAGGATGACTAATTAAGTTTTTATGATTAATTTTTCGTAATATTATTTAAACAGAAGGACCTAATTAAAAAATAAAAATAAATTTAAGGATTCAATTGAAAAAAAAAAGCTCAAAAACTTAACTAAAAAGTCAAATTAAGTTCTAATGAGAAATTTAACCTAAAAATAATATATATTACACATTAATATGATTTTTAAAATAATCAATAATAACTTTTGAAATATAAAGCACTGTAGAATAAAAAAAAAAAACAACCGTGATTAAAAAAAGCAACAGTCATTTAGCACCTCTAACGTTAATTTCTGTATCTATTCCGGAATGTAAAAATATTTACCTTCTGAAAAGCTATTCTAAAATATAATTTTACATTTTGGAATAGTTGTTACAGAAGTTAAAAAAAGTGCGGAGAGCAACATTAGAGTTGCAGGAAACAATTATCCAAATTTCGAAGAGAACCAGTTATAAACAGAAAGAGATGCTCTTAGGAAGATATACAAGCATACACACGGAATGATACATGTGTACTCGACATAATAATCGGGCTTTTTGACTAAGAGAGGGTTATTAATTT
This sequence comes from Glycine latifolia, assembly GCA_013407115.1. Lineage (NCBI taxonomy): Eukaryota > Viridiplantae > Streptophyta > Magnoliopsida > Fabales > Fabaceae > Glycine > Glycine latifolia. The sequence continues at coordinate 359,157 of QARZ01000302.1, read as the reverse complement.
CAATATATACCATTTGGAGTTGTGCATTTTTTATTTACTGATGATAAGTCATACTACTTGACACCATTTTTAATTGAGATATGTCAAGTCTTTTTTATTTTTATTTTTTTAAGTGAAACCGTAAAAATTGTACGATTTCACAACTTCAAAGTCGTGTGGAGGATCACGACTCCTAAGCATGCTGCCTTTTTTTTTAATTAAAAACTTTATCCTCCATTGGTGGCTTTTGCAACGTGCTGGGTAGCGGGTGGTGCATTCCTTGTTGCTGTGTGCTTCCTCTGCATCATCAAAGTATATCTTGTGTTCATATTACAAATTTTGTTAAAACATTTAATTATGATTGTGCCAAATGATTAATTAACATACTTATATTTATACTAATTAATTAAAAAAATCAACATAATATATCTTTTTTCATATATAACAAACAAATATTATTAGTAAAATATTTTATTTTAACAATAATTATTTTTAAATTAAAATTAAAAATTTCAAACAAACAATACAAATTTTTTTAACAAATTTTACAAAATAAAAAGTACTTATAACATTAATGACTAAAATATTTAATAAAATGATCTAAAAAATATACAAAATATTAAACCAAATTACAACAATTAATATTATTTACATCTTTAATTAACAAAATGAAACAACTTCTCAAATTTTCAAAATTATTACGCTGACTTTAAAAATTATTAACCAACGTAATTTGTTTTATTTTTTTGCCTTTTATTTTGGTTAATTAAATTGTTATTAACCAACGTAACGCTGTGGGATTGTTACCTAAACCCATTTTTGTTCTATTTTTTATGGTTTTACTAGAAGAGTTATGTAAACCCATTTTTGTTTGTTGAATTTTTGTTAATTGATTTATTTCTTCTATTTTAGTTTTAATTTCGTATTTGGATTTTTGAAAATTTGAGAAGTTGTTTCATTTTGGTAATTAAAGATGTAAGTAATATTAATTATTGTAATTTGGTTTAATATTTTGTATTTTTTAGATCATTTTATTAAATATTTTAGTCATTAATGTTATAAGTACTTTTTATTTTGTAAAATTTGTTAAAAAAATTTGTATTGTTTGTTTGAAATTTTTAAAATAAAATATTTTGCTAATAATATTTTTTTGTTATATATGAAAAAATATATATTTATGTTGACTTTGTTAATTAATTAGTATAAATATAATTATGTTAATTAATCATTTGTTACAATGGTAATTAAATTTTTCAACAAAATTTAATATGAACACAAGATATAATTTGATGATGCAGTAAACTGATTATAGGAAACACACAACAACAAGGAATGCACTTCCTGCTACCCATCACATTCCAAAAGTCACCAATGGAGGATAAATTTTTTAATTTAAAAAAAAAGGACAACATGATGAGAAGTCTTGTGAGTCCACACGACTTTGAAGTCGTGACCCTCCACATTTTGAAGTCGTGATACGTTATTAAAAATATGAGAAAGTCATAAAATTTTTTATGACTTCACTTAAAAAAAAAAGTATGACATATTTCAGTTAGAAGTCGTGCCAAATAATATAACTTATCCCTAATCGATAAATAAAAAATGCATAACCCAAATGGTATCTATTGAAATTAATAATTCCCTCTTGATAAAAAAGCCTAATAATCGTCTATAGCTTTGCAGCCACTAATCGTAATGAGGATTTTTTTAATAGTCCTCAATGATGTAAAAAAATCAGAGTTATAGAGAATACTCTAAATTTAAGAAAATTGAATAAATTAACTTAAAAAAAAACTTAAAAGTAAATAATGATTCACGATTTCTAAAATAATATAAAATATAAAGGTATTTTTTTAAGGAAAATAAAACTATATATTAAACAATAACAAACTGTGCCATGAATGATTCTTTCGATTATTTGGATGGATTATTGGATTGATATAAAAAGGTTCACAAAAAAAACCTGTAATATGAAGAAAAAGAATATATTTCAATTAAGAATAGATAAAATTAATAAATACATTTATTTAAATATTTAATCATATTAGTTTTTCTTCCTGTAATTTATATAGCATTGAAGTTTGAAGGCACTTAACATATATGTGAAAACGTACGTGGTGGTCTCTGCATCACCAATTCTACCTACCTAATTTAAATTAGACTTACCCAATGTTCAACTTTTCAAGGGTGGTGACACCAAACTTTCCATGTGACACTTTCCATCAAGAGTATTGAAATCATAGTCTATATGGGTAAGCTTATTTAAAATACTTCTAAAGAAGAAAATAAAAAGAAAAAACAATAAAATGGACTTTTCTATAAGTAAAAATAAGTTATCCATTAGTTAATTTTTAAAAATTCACAAATATAACTTCTCTAATAGATGAAATGACATTTACAAATAAATTAATGGAAAACTCATTTTAACTTAGAAGTTCATTTCATCTTTTTCTTCTTACTTTATTCTTCTAGAAATACTTCTAGAGAAACTTAGATCCAAACAGACCCTATATAATATCATAGGCCACATTCATAGTTGTAGAGAAGCTTGCAATGGCCAAAGACTATGGAGAAGTTGAGTTGTTTGGTGTGGGGGGAAGCCCTTTTGCCAGAAGGGTGCAGATTGCCCTGGAACTGAAGGGAGTCCAATACACTTACTTTGAAGAAGATCTTAGGAACAAGAGTGATCTTCTTCTCAAATACAACCCTATTCACAAGAAGGTGCCTGTACTTGTCCACAATGGAAGACCATTGGCTGAGTCCCTTGTGATCCTTGAATACATTGATGATACATGGGAGAATCACCACCCCATTTTGCCTCAACAACCTCACGATAGAGCCTTGGCTCGATTCTGGTCAAGGTTCATTGATGACAAAGTAAGTCATAACTGTTTTCTTTTAATTTGTTCAGGGATGTAAAACTAATTATATATAAGGTAAATTAATATTTTTTATAGTATATAGTAATTAGCTTAAAATATTTATATTTGTCTCATCCGAAGAAAAGTTTACTCTTATGCTGTACACTAATTAGCTTAGATTTCATTTTTATTCTGTGTTAAAGCTTCTCCAAAAGAGATTTATTATAAACTGCTTCATCTATCAATATTGTATGAAACTATAGGTTGCTCAATAGGAGCAATAATCAAGAAGCAGAAGCTTATTTATGGTATGATCACTTAACACCTTAAAAAGAAACATCTCAATTAAAGATGTGTAGCTCAGTTGTTGATTGAGCAGTTTCAATGAAAACAAAACATCCTTGAAGCATGGACGGATCCACTCCAGGGTCTTTGAGGGCAGCTGCGCCCACTAGATTGTTTTTTAATATTATGTATATGTATGATCATAAATTGTCTCCATAATTTAAAATATACCTAAAAAATTAATTTATAACATAAATATTGTCCTCACTAAATTGTACAGTTGAGTATTGCTCCCACAACTAAAAATTTGAGGATCTGCCTTGAAGTGGATAGTTCCTTAACATACTAAGTAAAAAAAGAAAAAGAAAGAAGTGCCGTGTAATAAGTGGTTAATTCGTAAATTAAATACTGAAGTTAATTAAGCACCAATTTATCTACTTAAGTACTTTAACATCTACGTTTGTGCTTAATTGTTATGGACATTTTCAGAACATTTCATAAAATTTCTCACTTTATTACATCGAACAATCATCATTGTTTATCATCAATAATTAACACGAATCTTCATTTTTCTCTTAATCTAGTGCATGCCTGCAATATCAAAGGCAGCATTTACTGCAGACAAGGAGGAGCGTGACAAGGGCACTGAGGAATCACTCGAGTCTCTTCAAATTCTTGAGAATGTACTCAAACACAAGTTCTTTGGAGGAGAGACTATAGGCATAGTGGACATAGCCGCTGGCTTCATAGCTTTCTGGCTTCCTGCGATTGAAGAGGCTGTGGGGTTGAAATTGCTGACCAATGAGAAGTTTCCAAAACTCTACAAATGGGGTGAAGACTACACCAACCACACTGTTGTGAAAAAGAATCTTCCCCAAAGAGACAGGGTTGTGGGGTTCTTCAAAGCTCGATATACATCCATCACTGCTTCCAAATAGATCAATTGTGGGTGTGATAGAGACTCATGATTTGGGGAAATTGTTGTGTAATAAATCTGGTAAGGAGTAGGTGGCTTCTTGAGGGAGGGTCTACATGATGGAATTTCGAGTAAAATTGTAGTGTTTGTGCACTTTGTGTTCAATTTGGTATTTAAGTAATTAAGTTCTAATATATATAAAATTCTCTTTGAATATAATTGTTAAAAGAAAAAGTATATTCTTCATGCTTTGGTATAGGTTATCATGCGAATATGAAGATAGGAAGATTTATTATAGATTTATGGTTTTCGTTATATACTTGAAATTGATATCTAAAATTGAAATAAGCTTTAATTTAGATATTAGCAGCATATAATTAAATTAATGTAAAACTTTTTAAAATTATAGACAGAAACTGCAGTCATTATTTTGATAAATACTTATATAATTAATAAAGGGAAGATATAAATCTGAATATCAACAAACGGTTGAGTCTAGTATAAGTGGTTACTAAATTCTAAATCTTTGCTAAAGAAATATTAACATGTAATATATGATAGTGCTTTAAATAAGACTGTTTTGAAAGAAGATAGTTGTAAGCAAAAACAAAATTATTTTTATAGGTTTTAAAGCAAGAAGAATGCCAGCTACACTCTCTCTTTGTGATTGGCTGAAATTTTTTAAAATTACCAATTTTGATGGATCACATATCTAAATCAAGAGAGACAATTATTAAATGATAAGTGAGATCTACTAAAATTAGTATTTTTAACAAATTTTAGTCAATCACAAAAGGGAACTGTTGAAAAGAGAGTGTCGCTAATAATTCTCTTAAAGTAATAATTAAACAAAAAAAAAAATTTATTTGTAAGAGTTGAACTCAAGTATCAAAAAGTTTATAACAACCCACCCACTACTAAAAAAATAGCATTCAACATCGATTTTTTAAAAATCGATGTCGCATAATAAGAAATTAATGGAAAAAACTGTAAAATATGTGAAATCAACATCGATTTTACTAAAAATTGATGTTGATTTACGAACAAAAACATCGATTTTCACAAAAAATGATGTTACGCATAACAACATCGTTTTACTAAAAACCGATGTTGATTTTTTTAATATTCTGTTTGTTTTTTAAATTTTACCCAAATTAAACCTGTAAATGAAATTAAAAAAGACCAATGTAGACAGTTTCACAAGACAGTATAAATCATATATGAATTATAAATAAAATCAATAATGTCAATATACATCAAATTATTTCCTATAATCGATTGTAATTTTAGACTATATACAATTGTTAAAATCCCTCTTAACCACTTAATGCTTTATTTCTAACTCTAAGAACAAATCTTGCCCACTAAATCCTTATTGCCTTCAATCTCTCGGGTTCCAATGGTCTTTGATCAGTAAAATACTACATGATATAATAAAACATAACTTAATAAGTATAAATAAAAACAAGCATAACAAATAAAATTGGTTTTGAAGTAAGCAATTGTCATCTCCTAGTTATCCATGAACCCTCTTTGTACTATCATTGACATCCAATGCATGACATAATAGCCACACTCAATGCTTCCTCTTTGCTTATTACACTAAATTCAATAACATATTCAAAGTTAAATGGAAATTAGTGTACATAGTAATAAATGTAATTTTGATGACATCAACCATTGTTTAAATGACTTACTTTAACTGCAATCCAATTAGCTGCAACCTTGGATTTAATTCATTGAGTATCGTTGAATCCCTTCAAAGCACTGATTAAGAGAAACATGCATTCATATCGTACAATTAACATATTGATGTCTTACAAATAATAAAGTAAATGTCTTACAAATTATAACTGACTTGCTAATAATTCCTTTCAAGTAGTTATCAGACTTATTGTGCAATGAACAGAACCACAAGACAACATTGTCTTTAGGACATATAACGACTAGTTGTCAATGTGCACTGCATTGGAGAGCATTAAGTTATTATAGTGTATACATTATTTAAATTGATTTGTACAGTTTTACTTACCCATTCAAGTACGCTGCTAGGTAGACATGTTTCTGTGAACTCTGCATCCATTTCTTAATAGTCTTCGGATTCAAATTGCGATTGGCCAGATTTCTGTATGGGCTGAGGCTCAAGGAATCCATACACAGAGGCATTATCCAATTGCAAACTTATGTCATTCATATTCCTATTGTTTTTAAAATAAAGTAAATTACGCATAAATATAAAACAATTAGTTATGTAATGGACAATAATATAAAGTGACTTACATAATCCACTATTGTAAAACGAAGATGTTAAGACATTGACCACCGTGCATTATTTCAGAAATATCTTCATGCTTTATGTACAAGGGGAAGTCCTCATTATACACCCCAAACAAAGTAGTATCCCACGACACTTGCATGGGTTTGAGGAAAAGCTGGGGGATGATCAATGCGATCTGGTATAGGGGATTGTCATTAGGTTCCGACTTATGTACAGGTTTCACTGATCCCTTAGGTCCCTGTTTATCCTACACAATTAATAAACATAGGTTAATGACAATCAACACTTTGTATGTAACAATTCCTTTTTAAATGATGATAAATAAAACAAAAATGAAATACCTTTTTTGAAATAGGCTGTACAAGATGTGTCAGCCAAGCAAGGAAGATGTTAAGGGCATGCCCCACTAACTCAACCTCTTCAGTGGGTATAGGGACGTGAGCATCAATATCTCAAACTTCCTCAACACCCACCTTCACCTGATCATTGGCCAAAGGGACGTTGTGCACAATTGTCGACCCCTCATAAACTCTTCCGAGGATAACCAGGCGGGGAGGATTGTCATCAACATACAACCCACGCCTATCTGATGTACCTGTGTTTGGGTCCTACCCTAAGGGATTGACACAACTTTCCTTCATGCTGACAGATGCAGCAAAATGAACAACCTCAACCTCAGGAGACAGTATGTAATGCCCTAAAATTTTGATAACTAAAAATAGATGTTTAATGTATTTTTTGTGTTATTTGATTTATTTAGATTAGTTTAATTATTGTGTAAATTATCCTTGTGAAATTGCTTGGTGTGGATGTTAAGTTGTGTGGAGTTTATTTGAGCTGTGTTGAAATTGTGTGATTTCGAGTTTGACTAAAAACCTGTTTTGGTAAAATCACAATTATGGATTGGTTAACCATTGGATCGTCTTTATATTGACCGTTGGGATTTACAAAATAACATCTGAAGCATGAGATATTAACATTTTACAGAAGTAGTGAAAGTTTCAAAAATTGGGTTAGCTCGCCCAAGCAAGCAAAAATTCACCTTGGCTAGTAAAGGAGGCTACAAACACATGCAGCAGCATGAAATTACGATTTTCATGCTTCCATATTCTTCAAAACAGCCACCCAAGTCCCCCACCCTTCTCCTCCACCACCCACGACCACTGATGACCGCCATAAGCCACTGTCGCTTGCCGTCAGACCACTGCATGGAGAGGAACACTTTCATTGGAGCAGAATCTTCAAAACTCAACTCAAGGATTTGGTAGAGAACAGAGCCTCCAATCCTCCTTTCTTGGTTTCTTTGAGGTAACCATGTTTTCTATGCCTTTTGCTAGCTAGTTTGAACCTCTCTTAGTATCTTTTGTAACTTGGATACCATTATTGGATGTTTTTACATTTCCTTTGAAAAATCCTTTGAAAATGAGACGTTGTAAAAGTTTCCTTTTTATAAAATTGATGTCATTTTTGTGACATTCGTTGAGCCCTGGTCACATTGGTGTGATCGAAAATTCAAAATTATGTCCTTTTGATGTGGACTTCCAAAACATCATTTTAGCCCCTTTTAAATTTGAGTAGGTATTTGATCCTGAATGTTAATGTTAACCTTGTCTTTGAAATCTATACTAAATTGTCTTTGATTTGGTATATAGAGCTTTGCGTTTGGGCTAAAGCACGTGAACTTGTGAGATTTCAAAACGACGTTGCAAGGAGCTAACAGAGGGATATAGATAAGTGATGGGAGTATATTGTTTGGTTACGATTTTTGATACCATAGTTGGGGGTCAGGGAACCCAATTATGGAGGTATATGCCTGTCCCTGTTGTGTGCTGGTTTTCAAGAAAAACTATGTTTTAAACTAATGAGATGCGATATATTTATTATTGATGTATGTTTGTTCTTGTTGTGTGCTCATTTTCACGGAAAACTGTGTTTTAAACTAATGGGATGCGATGGATTTGTTATTGATGGATAAAACTATGAATGAAGTTGTTGTTGTAATGATTGAATTTTTGGGAAAAGTCTTAATTACAGAGGAGACTCTGCCCAAAATTTTATAATATGTTTTCCTATTTAATTCTTTAATAAATCTTAAATGGGTATATGAGGTTTGTGTTGCCTGAAGACCTGGGGAACGTGAATCTCCGGAATATGTTATGTGTATAGATGTGGAATGTGATTTATTGTGATGTTGATGATAATATTGAAATGAGATAATGTTGATGTTGTTGAAATGAAATAATGTTGATGTTGTTGAAATGAGATAATGTTGATGTGGTTGATGATATTGAAATGAAATGGTGTTGATGTTATTGATGACATTGAGATTGAGATGATATTGCTGTTGATCATAACATTGAGATGAGATGATGTTGATGATGACATAGATGAGAGATGATGTTAATATTGATGATGTCATTGTGATGGATGTATATTGTGTATGTACATGGGGGTGCAGTGACCTGTTGGATATCCTTGGGAGGGAAGATGATGAGTCTATGAATTTTAAGCATCCCTGGAAAGGGAAATGAATTGCTTAAAATTTTGGTCTCTACGAGTTTATGAATTTTAAGCATCCTTGGAGAGGGAAAGGAATTGCTTAAAATTTTGGTCTCTATCCATGGTCAGTGCATTGATGAGCCCATGTTTCATACTTCATAATTGCATGGAAATAGAATGAAGGCAGTGTGTACCTATGGTTTTTATGAGGATAAAAATGCAGGTACTAGGGGGCATGTCACTCGGTTTAGAATTCCCTTGTGACTCAAGCTGATCACCAGGAGGGAATGGTCAGTGCACAACAGGGTGATCCCGATAAACTACTGAATCATTTTCCTAAGTGAGAGGCTATTTCCATAATGAATGGTACCACATTGCATTTGAGAGTTGAGTCAGGTGCATGCATCATTCTAGGCATAATTGATTTGAATTGTGGAAAAATTTGATGATTAGTTTGTTGAGCATATGTTGAACTGATTGATTATTGAGAATGGTTGTGGTTATTATTGTTATTATTTTCTTGTTAATCATTGTCATCTGGTATTTGTTGATCTTGTATAATAAACTCACCCTTGCAATTTTGTACTGTGGGGTTGGTACTTGTAATGATTGTGAACCTTCGTTTATGGGTGCAGAGGAGCAGCAATAGCTGATATTGGAGAGAGATCCTTTTGCTGGAGCTGCCAAGCCGACGTGATAACATTGGAATTTATTTTGGGAGAGAGTTGTGGTTTGTTATCAACTCTTTTTTAGTTGGTTCCTTGATTCTTTTTGGTTGGGCATGTAAATTCCAGGCTTAAATATATGTAAAAACTAAACTAAGTTCTGACATGTGAATGACATATAATGGTTCAATTTATATATATGTATATTTATGTGTTTGTGCGATGTCTAGTGAGTGTAGTATCGCGAAAAATTTACTCTCATTTTCATAATCAAATTAATGGAGTTTTCATTAAAAATTGAAATTACACGTTAAGAGTAGTGATATTGTAGCGACGAGGCGGGTTGTTACATGGTATGAATCCCTGGGATTGCATATGACTGAATGACAATATAAGTTGCTGAGTCACTTTTTCAGTGATCGAATGCTCCATCTCGTCCTTGATATTCATCTTCAGTTCATCCAACTCTTCCAACTTCATTAGCGTAGACGTGCAAGAACTTGATGAAGCCGGTCTAAAGTATTGTCTGATGGTCACACCGGCTCCAGCAACACAGACACGACTAGAGTGCTCTGGTCACCCAATGGCAGTAGTCAGTACATCCTGACGTCCATGGGCAACAAAGCTATCCTTTGTAACATGCTCTTCCAGGGTATCCTGTAGTGAACAAAATATTGCATGAGTTTACGAATTTAATTAATGACCGTTGAAACAAATAATTAACTTACAATCCTTTGTGCAATTTCATGTGCTGCCTGAGATGTCATGTCTCCTATTTTTTTGGTGCAAGCCATCTTTCACTTCACGTGACGTCTAATAGGAGATGGAGGATGAGCGATTGTTTTCATGCTCCCAGATTGGGTTGCTTCCGCCAATCGCTGCATTTGTTTTTCCTCCATCAACTTTTGTTCTTATAAATCATAACCCCACGAGATAACACATGAGGGGCAGTGTTAAGTTTCTGGATGATCTAAGCCTTCTTTCTAACATCCCGTCAAAATTATACATATTTTTGTCAACAAAATGCGCTTGAAAATACTGCATAATTTTCAAATTCATAGACAATGCAAGTCAACTAACCTCCCACGAAGCGGTTCTACGACTTTGACAAAATTGGTGCTACTTTTCTTTGTTGATATCGTATTTCTCACAGACAGTGTTGTCATCGTCCTTATTGTCTTGTGCCAGAGCCCATTTGGAGGTTAAATTTAACTTAAACTGCCTCCATCGCTCGCTTACTATTTGAAGGATTTTCTTCTTTGTCCTTTGGTTGGACGCTTCTGGTATATCAAATTCAGCCTGCGATACAAAAAAAACATTTAACAGTTACCAAAACATTTTAATTCAAGATTGTACAACCAATTACATTGACATTGAACATTTATTTGTAATACCTGAATCCAAATCAAATCCTTCTGAACTGCAAGAACTTCCTTCCAGTTACCAATTGTAAAATCCACCTTATCCTGAGCGATGATCCCCAAATACGTCCTCAATTTCTTTTTGTGGGGACCATCAGCCTACCTAGTGGAAAGATCCACATGAACCACTGGTCTCTTGACACTGACGGGTCTGATAGCCACTGACCTAAGTTGTGCTGCTTTTCTAGTCTTCTTCGACGTAGACGGTGAAGGTGTTGACTCAGGAGGAGGAGGGGAGCTCAGCGGTGTAGTCATGTGCCTTTTAAAAACAACATTAATTAAAGTTAACTGACATGTAAAGTAAGTTATGAAATTGTAAATGTGAAAACAAGTAAATATAAAATAAAGATTACATTAAACAATGTTAATTAATTCTCCTTCATCATGATCATTACGATTTGCATGAATGTAGTCAACTTCTTCTTCTCCGTTGATGTTAGGCATTTGTGTCGAGAAAGTAGTGAGACCAGTATCAAGGGTTGAATATGAAAACACAATGAACGCACTTCAAATAAACCAAGAGGGGGGAGGGGGGTGAATTAGTTTAAAATAGATATTTAATTTTTTTAAAAAAAATTTGCGGAATTACAACATGGATTGTATCACTGAATCACCTTTTGTAAAACCAGACTTTTTCTTTCAATCAAGATCCACCTTGTTATGCATGCAATGACAGAAATACTTTCTTTGCTAATAATATTTTGATTACCCAAATAAAACCAATGGAAGATACACAGAATTAGAATAAGAGACTCAATAATTTATACTGGTTCACCTCACTAACATGAAGGCTACATCCAGTGTCTTCCAACCAACACTAGGTTAGAGTTTTCACTAAATCAAAATATTCTTTACAAGAAATTTACAAGTGATTATCTTTATCAACCCTAGATAGAGAATCTGAATTCTAAAACACTATTAGAAAATAAATCACAAAGATCCTAAGAACCCTACTCAGATCTTTATCCCTAGAGAACCCTACTCTAGAAAGTTTGAAAGAATTACTTTGATATATCACATCAGAATTTTAATACATAGAAAAATTCTAAAGAAAGATTCAAGAGACACAACCTGTGGTCGTTCAATGTATGAATGAATGAATGAAGTTACCAATCAATTTAGGTTGTATGAAATTCAAAGCTCAGAATCAAAACTCTTGAAAACAACTCTTTATCTTCAACACATCATTTCAAAAAATCAGAAATCTTGATCTTACAAGATGTGTTTCACACTCAGTAAAACTTAGTATCTTGGACTCTTAGAAAGCTTAGAAATCTTTGGATAAGTCACATATATGCACTGAGTAATTCGTTCAATGTCTATTTATAAAGAGCAGACCCACAAAGCTTTAAATAAAACTGATTTAACTGAAAGTAATCGATTCAAACGATAGAGTAATCAATTATTTTACCATATGTAATCGATTAAAATACCAGATAATCGATTAATATGTTCTTGAGCTTTCTGGAAAAATTTTCATGAACAAGATAATCGATTTATACATGATGTAATTGATTAAAGCAGTCAACATGTATGTGAAATAAGTTGTGATAATCGATTACATAAGACTAGTAATCGATTAAACCAATAAAGCTTAAAATATGAAATAAGCCTGTGTAATCGATTACTTATTGTGGTAATCGATTAAATCAGTAATGCATCTAGACTAAAGAACTAAGATAATCGATTACATAATATGGTAATTGATTAGAGTAGTGATGCATAATATTCATATTGTACTATGTAATCGATTACAAGAAGCCTGTAATTGATTAATATGTTCTTCATGGCTTTTCCAGATTTTAGAACAAAGCCTTTAATCGATTAAAAACATTGTGTAATCGATTAAAGCAGTAAGTTCTCATTTTTCCAAAAACATAACCATGCGAACTTAGATTCTTTTAAAATCATTGAACAACTTTAGTACTTTAATAAAAAAACATGTATGCATGAGAATGAGAATGCATATGCAATGCAAGGATCACAAGGCAATGTTCTTGATCCACTTAAACAAATTACAAATGCCTTCAAATTGATTGGGCATGTAAAAAGCTAAAACATCAAGCCATTACTTCATGCTTGCTTTAATCTTCTTGCAGCTCCCCCTATATCCAACAAAATCATCATCTTCAACAGTAGTACCAATGGTTTTTCTATGTAGAAAAACTGACGACCTTTCATCACAAGAATCTTAAACATAAAACACCTGTTTAGCTTGTTCTGCCATGATGAAAGGCTCATTTTGATAAGTTAGCTTCTTAAGATCTACCAAAGTAAATCTCGAATCGTCGGTTCACACACCAATATTGCTATCATCCCAATTACACTTGAAAACACACACAGTGAATTTAACATAATTAAGCTCCCAAATTTCATCAATGACTCCAAAGTAAGGCATGGACGCCAGATGGGGATTGTGGTCATGTACAGTAGCAAAGTGTTGGGATTCAGCCCTAAGACTAACCCCACTATTTTGCATTATGCTTTTGTAATCTTGTTCTTTGGTGTAGAATGAATACCTATTGATATTGTATCCTTGCCAACTTCTAACATTTCTTTTAGGCTCATTTGCTATCTTCCTTAATGTTTTAGAGGCATTATCATTGCCAAAGATTGTATCTTTAAACTGATGTGTTGCAAACACATCTTAGTTATTAGGCTAGTTTAGGTTATAATTTATTTAAATAATTAGGAAAATAGGTTAGAATTAGTAAGTTTATTAATTTATTGTTTTTAATTCAATTCATTACCATTTAAGTATTTTCAGGCCAAAAGAGGAGTTCAAGGCAAAAGAAAGAAGAAACTAAGCTGAAGGACTCGCGCGGATCGCGCCAGATCCCGCGCGAGTCGCGCCACTATAGGAATCCCAAGCTTCAAGCACGAACAACCCGCGCTATCCGCGCCAGTCTCCACGCTAACCGCGTCATCAATTCAAACAATCCACGCAGTTAGCGTAAGGTTTCACGCCAGCAGCGCCACAAAAGACCAAGATCAGGCATTCATCTCGAACACTCCACGCGGCTAGCGTGGAGTCCCACGCTATCAGCGCCATGCTTTCGAAGACCCAACACGGATCGCGCGGTAAGCCGCGTGGATCGCGCCACAAGGATTCTGTCTCCTTATTTAAATTATCTGTTTCGGATTTGAGTGCTGTTTTAGGCTTTATTACTATAATTAAAGGATTCTATAAATATTAAGCCTCTGAACTGAGTTTGGGGGGGTCTTGGACACATTGTAAACATCTTCTAAACCTCTGGAATTCAAGAATCAAGGCTAGGGTTTCTGCACAACTATGAATTATTCTACTGCTTTGTTGTTCTTGAGGCCTATGGTAGGCTAAATCTTGTATTGTGGGAAGGCCATGAACTGATGAGAATTCCTCTGTAATTTGACTGGTATTGAATAATATGTTTTGATTGTTTTATTCTTTTCTGTTTTCAATTTCTATTCTTATTTGAATTTGATCACTTCAATTAAGTAATTAGGGTTAGGATTCGCAATGGGAACGTTGGGGTTCTAATTTCTGACCTGTTAAGAATAACATTTGTTCATCACCTAGGAATAGGGATGCGTGAATGCAGACTTATAATATGATCTTTTAAATGCTTAAACTGATAGATTTCACTAAGGAATTAGGTTTTCGATTCAGGTTAAAGGGTTAATTCACTAAGGAATTAGGGATTAACTAATCTAGGAAAGGCTTATTCTCTGAACAATCATAACAGGAACCCATATGATATATTCTCTAAATGCTTAGTTTGACAGAATCGCTAAAAGCTTAGGGTTCTCGATTGAATTAAAGGGTTGAATCGCTAGTTATCTAGGGTTTACAACTTTAGGAGAGATTTATCATGTGTACACGTTAAATTAACAAATCAGTCAAATGAAAGAGGAGGAATCAGAAGGGATTGTGCCTGACCACAATTAATATTCCATTGGTAATTTTCTTAATCGATTTACTGCATTTCTTTAATTTATGTCTTCACATTCAAACAACCAATCCAATCAACAACATTTCTCTGCGTAATTTACTGTTTTTCTTTCAATCACACTAATTTACTATTTCTGTGAAATCACCCCAATCCCTGTGGAGAACGATACTCACTTACCTAATCTTTATTACTTGGAAACGATCGGTGCACTTGCCGTAGTGTGCGGTTTTCGCAACATAAACCAATTTAGGAAAGTCTTGTTATGCTATTTCAACAACCTATTCTTGGTCATTTTTGGGTTACTTTTGTTGAATAAGGCTTTTTACGAACTATGTATGGCAGGACTTCATTACTGTTATTCAGTATATACAAATGAGCTTGTGGCAATTCCTTTAGAGCAGGATTTATGACATGCAACCCTTGTGAACCCTTACCTCCCACTCTTTCGTCATGCCGAGACTCAGGAAGCCCAACAGGCTTTGCCTTTTCAATGTACTCTGAAAAAATTCAATAGCTTCTTCTGCAATGTACCTTTCCACAATGGATGCTTTAGGAAGATTGGATTCCTTGTATGCCCTTTTAAGATCTTCATGTATTGCTCAACCGGGTACATCCACTATAAATAAACAGGACCACAAAATTTAATTTCCCTAACCAGATGAACAATTAAGTGAACCATGATGTCGAAAAATAAAGGAGGAAAATACATCTCCAACTGACACAAGATAATTGCAACCTCGTCTTCTAAGTCATCTAGATTTACAGGGTTGACGACTTTGCTACAAATGGCATTGAAGAAAAAGCACAGGCAAGTTATGGCATGCCTCACTTTGTTAGGCAAAGTATCTCGAATCACCACAGGTAATAGTTGTTGCATTAAGACGTGGCAATCATGAGACTTTAAGCCAACTGGTTTTAGATCTTTCAACTGCATAAGGCTCTTAATACTTGGAGAGTATCCATGTGGCACTTTACACAGCACAAACATTGACAGAAACTTGTCTTCTCCTTTCTTGACAAAGTGTGATATGTTGGAGGCAAGTATATTTTCTTACCATAAGACCTTGGATGTAACTGGTCACTTATACCCATCTCAGCTAGATCTTGACGAGTATTCAAACCATCCTTTGTCTTGCCTTGAATGTTAAGAAGCGTGCCAATGACACTGTCACACACATTTTTCTCCACATGCATAACATCAATACAATGTCTAACATCTAGATCGGACCAGTATGGAAGATCAAACAATATCAACCTCTTTTTCCATATGCAAGTTTTACTTTTTAACTTCTTTTGGGTCTTTCCAAATGTAGTATTGATGTCCTTATCCCGCTCAAGAACCTACTGACCAGCTAACGGTATCAACACACTTTCATGCTCTTGACTTCCATTATAAGCTTTTTTTGATCGCTGGTAAGAGTGATAAGGTTTCAGAAAACGTCAATGGCAAATGTAAACTTTTTTTCTTCCATGTTTAAGTGGTTTGTAGCTCGTGTCTTGTTCATAGATAAGGCATGCACTGTATCCACTAATATTCCTGTATGCTGGAAAATCATTAATGGAACAAAATAGCATTGCACGCAACTTGAATGTCTCATTTTGATACCCAATCAAACACAGCAACCCCCTCATCCCATAACTTTGTCAAGTCTTCAATCAAGGGACTGAGATAAACATTAATGTCATTTCCTAGGGATTCGTTCCATTAGTGGCAAGTCCAAGCCTAAGAGTTCTTGTCTCTTTGCCAAAATCTGGATACAAATCATTAATCTTCTTCCACTGGGAGGAATTAGCCGGATGGCAGAGCATTGCATCACAGTTTCTCCCATCTGCATGCCATGTAAGGTCTTTTGTGTCATCCTCATTAGCAAACAAATGCTTAAACCTTGAAATCATCGAAAGATACCACAACATCTTCGTTGGGGGGCCTTTCTTTGTACTTTCATCACTGCTACACTCGTCATCATCCTTCACTTTGTACCATGATACCCCACACCTGTGGCATTTATGCATTTCTTCAAATTCATGTCGGTACACTATGCAATCATTAGGGTAGACATGAATTTTCTAATATTCCATACCCATCGGGCACTATATTTTCTTCGCCTGATAATAACTTTTTGACAACATGTTTTCCTTTGAAAGCATATCCTGCACTAGCTGAAGTAGTGAAGTGAAGCTTTTGTCACTCCACTCATATCTAGCCTTGACATTAACTAGACTTAACACCGCTGACAACAACGTCAAAGACCGCTTGCACCTTCGATACAAAGGCTTCTTCGAATCACTTTCTAATGTATCATACACAGGGGCATGTGCTTGCTGAAAAGACTCTTATCGAAGATCATGAATCATATCCTCTAATCGATCTCCCATTTGTACATCAATCGGTTCAGTTTGGGACCCCCTCTGAATGTCTGGCAATTCACCATGCCATATCCATGTTGTATAATTCTTCTTAATCCCATCACACAAAAGATGTTCCGGTATGTCGTCTAGTGCTTGTTGTCTCTCATTCAAATAGTTTATACAAGGACAAAAATATTTTTCATCCTCATCCGGTTGAGTTCTTTCAGAGGCAAACTCCAAGAAATATTCAACACCGTCCTCATACTCAGCACTCATGCGACTTGCATTCATCCAATTTCAATCCATCTAATTAATAACTCCGTGATACTCACAAAGTTATTCCTTGCATAAAAACCTCACTTTTTTCATTATAGGTGTGACCCTATCCCATTCAGGAAGACATTTTTTTATAGTAGATTCATATGTAATGGTTAAGTCTTTTTTCTTAAATTTGACTAAATTTCAGCAGCATTTCGCATTGATCTCCAAGTACACGACATGAAAGCGGTGAGATAAATTCCACCACAATCAAGTATGCACCTGAAGAACAACGTGAAATGCACTGTAGTGAAATTTCATCAAATTTAATAAAAGAAAGATAACCTATATGTATGAATCTACTATAAAAAAATAACTCTTCCCAAACTGTCCACACAGACAATTCAAGATTCAATACAATGATTAATCCAAACTATCCGGAAGAATCATTGTATTGAATCTCAAACGGGAAACTAAGGTTCACTCATAATGAACATTAATTGTATATATAAACCAATAGGTTACATAAAACAAGTTATAAAAGCACTTTGCTACATGTAGAACCTAAAAAAGGTATGAATGACATTTGTACCTGTGATGATGGTCACTAACAATCTCCAACAATGAATCTCATGATGATGATGCAAGACAAAAAGGATAAGTACCTACAAATTACATTGAACATTGACGAAAAAGACACATTAGTAGCAGCTACTTGCTCTACAAGATTTTCATACCTTTAAAGTAAATGCTAAAAAGTGTGCTAAAATAGTAGGAAAACTTTTAGTAGAAGAGAAAACATTTAATATATTAAAATTGGATTTTCAACATAGAGGATTCATAGTCTCTCTTCTGGATTATCTTGGCAACAACCGAGGGCTAGAGTCATTGCCTTTCCTTTCATTCCTGCAAACTCTTTTTAACTTCTATCTTGTTATCTACTCAAATGGGTGAAATGACAAAATAGTTGTGAATTATATTAAGAGTTAAGATTGTTAGTACGTAGGTGTCCTAGAGACAATTTGATTTATCAGTTGAATACCTTGTTGCACGTTCGGCAAGTGTACCGTTCGTTTCAAGTAATAAAGTGAGTAAGTAAAGTATCGTCTCCCAGGGATTGAATGCAATCTTATTGTAACTTACTATCTCAGAAATTGGAAGAAAATTAATAAGTTTGAAGAGAGTATGGTTGTGTTTTGTGAATTACGTAAATTAAATAATGATAGAAAATTACGAGAATTAAAAAGCTAATTTAAATTAATCTTATGCAGTGATGAGAAATAATTGTGGCCAGAGCACATCCCCTTTGTTCCCTACCTTCCTTACTTAGATTGGTTATTAATTCCAATTACTTCTAATTGCTCAGAGAGTGTATTTTCACGTATTTAGTTAAATCCTAATCCTTTAGTAATTTAACCCTTTAACCCAATCAGAAATCCTAATTCCTTAGTGATTCCCTAGCAAGTTAAGCATTAAGAGAATACATCATATAAATTCTGCAATCATACATCCCTATCCCTAGGCAATGTAAAAACTGTTATCTTACTCCTTTCAGAAATTAGAGCCCCAATATCCCTATTGCAAACTCTAACCCTCAGCACTTTAATAGAATGGCCAAATCCACTAAAGAATTATACAATGAAGAACAGAGTAAAATAAAGCAATTATCAGAATTTCATATTAATACCAATCAAGTTACAGAGGAGTTCACATTGGTTCTGGCTCTAACCACAATAAGAAGGGTTTAGCCAGACCTATTCATCTCTAACCTCAAGAAATACAAAGTCAGTAGAAGCATTACAAACCCTTCAATCTTCCTTCAATCTCTGGCCTTGATCTTTTCCCCACTTTCTCTCCCCTGCATTTCTGTCCCCTCTCTGTGCCAAAAAGTGTCTCCTTTTATCTCCCATACGTTCATATATTTAATTCGAATAACAAGGAACATTTTTCCCAAGCTATTTCAGTGCAAAATCCCTTAAATCAGGAAACAGCGTAACTGTGGCGCTAATCGCGTGGCATCTCACGCTAATCGCGCGAGATGTTCGAATTAAATGCTCTTCCTGACATCCTAGCGCTAGTCACACGAGATCCCACGCTGATCGCGTGGGATATTCGAACTGAATGTTTGATTTTGATAACTTGGCGCTACTCGCGTGGGAAGTGGCGCAGATGGCGCGGCTTGTTCGAGCTGAGGAGTTAATCTTTGATAATCTGGCACTATTCATGCGGGATCTAGCGCGAGTCGCGCGAGATTGTCGAGAGCACCTGTTGCTTCTTTTTGCTTCTTTTCCTCTCTTGTTGGTTCCTAAATAATAAAAATACTCATAATTAAGATAGATAACCATTAATTAAATAAACTCGACAAATTCTAGCCTATATTACTAATTTATTGCATGAATCATTAATCAATTAACCCTAAAACTATCATATGCTAGCAGCATATCATACCTTGTACTATTTATTATTTCATGATTAATAAGAGCAAAATTTAACTTTATCATATTTATGTCTCACCTATATTTATAGCAATATACGTTTAAAGATAAAGTCCCTAGGAATAGAACAAGTGTACACTCGAGGATCTATGGTAGGGATCATGATCATGAGGATTCGAGGACACTACATGTCTATTTCCTAAAGCTTGTTCCTAGTCTTGAATCATTGATGATCTCAATAAGACTAGTATGACATCTTTTACTTGTATAGAGATACAAGGTAGGGACCTCATGGAATGCAGGCATGGTGATGCCTTAGCTGATGTCGTGGGTGGATCTGTTGGGGAACATGAAAGTTCAAAAAATGCAGCACCTTGGTCCAACCGAGGTGTGCTCGCATGAGGGTAAAAACAAAATTTTTGATGCGGAAACATAGACCATCTATGCACCTCATGTGTGTGTGCTTAGGAATTACTCATTGAAACACATTGGGGTTTTAGAAATACCTTTATCACTTGAAGGCTCAAAGAAGATGACACCCTCCAATGGTGATCCACACGGTTATCTCTTTCTTGCAAGTGAGAACTTCTTCTCCTTGATTCCTCTTTCTCCTTGGTGGCTTGCTAGGCGCATGCAAGATGTGAGGCTTTCAAGTATTTGGTTTATTTTCTCAAGACTATGATGGTGCCTTGAGGTCAGGTGAAGGTGCAGCAAAAAGGTGAGAAGATGAGGGAGAGGAAAAGCTAGAACTTGATTTAGAATCAAGAGAGGAAGGGTGAAATTTTCTAATGTCCAATCTTCCCACATATGCACCTATTTAAGGTGAGATGAGGTTGTTGCATTGCATTATCCTGTCACTACAAATCAGCTCAAGTTGTTGGGAAAATTTGAAAAAGAACCTAGCAAGATTCTCTCTAAAAACTGCACCCTCTCCTCCCTCCAAAGTTTGTTTCAACAATAACTTATTTGAATTTAGAATTCAAATGATAATGTTGTTGAGAGAATCTTCATCCAATCTTCATTGGATAATTCATCTATATAATGTGAATTATCCTCAACAACCTAACCTCATAGAATTTCAAATTTAATTTCAAATTTAAACTCAAATATAAATTCAATCTTATCCCAGTTTGTAATTTGAATTTGAATTTGAATTCAAAATTCAAAATTTCAAATTTCAAATTTTGAATTTGCCCAGAACTTATTTTGGTCAAGTCAACTTCTTCGCTTACTAGGATTGATGGCCCAAGGCCCATCGGGCCTTTCAACACATTTAGGCCCATTAGTGGAGAAACCAATTTCACCATTAATGCCCCAAATAGGGCGCATGATTCAAGTGAGCTTGAAGTCCAACTCTAACCCAATTTAACTCAGTCTTGATAAAGCCCAACAACTAATTATTGGCCCAAACTCGCTATAACTTGCAACAAAGAATAACCTTTGTGTGCCATTAGGCCCAATTAGTCACTAACATAAATAAACTTGGACCAATTAAACTCTTTTAACGGGCCCAATTCATTTAATGACCACATAAGACACTAGCAATGCTCCGCGACCCCAAAACTAATTGAGTTGATCAAGTGATCTGCCTTTTTAATTTGGATACCGTGTCTCCATCATCCCTCACATCGTCATTCACATTTAGTCGAGAGCAAGGATAAAGTATCATCTCTCTTTATTGATTAAATATAGCTTTTCCCAGGAACTAGGAATCTTCTTCTATTGACTCTAAGACAAATCATGACTCCTCATGATCTCTTACTATGCATAGATTCCCGAGTCAACTAGAAGTCATCCAAGCACTACCGGTCTTGTAAACGACTAATCCCTCATAAGGGATATTGAGTCTTTTCGGCATGTCCATCTATACTCATGTAATCAGGTTATACCCAAGAGTACATTGTTCTCCCTATTTTTGGGCGGATAGAGTTGTATAATCAAAGTATAACCCTAGGACACAGTATTCGATGACATCCTCAAGTCTAGGACGATCCACACTACCAAACGATGAGAGACTTTACAAATCCAATGATATTTTAAAGAATCCTTGTGGAGTCTCTTGGCGGGTCAATTCAGTGCCATCTTTTTTGTTAGCCACCATCGAATTCATCTTCATCAAAATATCAACATTTGATAATCAACCCAAAAACATGATCAAGATTCTAAATTTAAAATGTGACGGGGCTGCCTTAGATATATCTAGGCGTCGACTATGGTAGGTGTTCTTAACCACCATGGCTCTGGCACTTCTAGTCTAACTAGACTTGATAAAAATCCATAGCCCCAAGACTCCTCTTGGCCGCCACTTTTGTCTCCACAAAGTGGTGTCTCACTTTGAACATAATCACAAGAAAATAATCCTTTCATAAAGAACAAAAAGAAATTTAAAGAATCTTGTTCAAGAAAAGGATGAAGATTTCAAAACGTTTTTTGAAAATTCGATTGCTAATAAAATCCCACGCGTTTGTAGCAACGAGCCAGGCTTTGATACTAGGTGAAAGTTTGAAAAACCGTAGCACCTTGGTCCAACTGGAGTGTGCTCACATTAGGGTAAAAACAAATTTTTTTTGATGTGAAAACATAAACCATCTATGCACCTCATGTATGTGTGCTTAGGAATTACTCATTGAAACACATTGTGGTTTTAGAAATACCTTTATCACTTGAAGGCTCAAAGAAGATGATGCCCTCCAATGGTGATCCACACGGTTATCTCCTTCTTTCAAGTGAGAACTTCTTCTCCTTGATTCCTCCTTCTCCTTGGTGGCTTGCTAGGCGCATGCAAGGTGTGAGGCTTTCAAGAATTTGGTTTCTTTTCTCAAGACTATAATGGTGCCTTCAGGTCAGGTGAAGGTGCAACAAAAAAGGAGAGAAGATGAGGGAGATAGACTCCACAAGAATTCTTTAAAATATCATTGGATTCGTAAAGTTTCTCATCGTTTGGTAATGCAGATTGTCATAGACTTGAGGATGTCATCAAATACTGTGTCCTAGGGTTATACTTTGACTGTACAACTCTATCCGCCCAAAAATGGGGAGAGCAGTGTACTCTTGGGTATAACTTGAATACATAAGTATAGATGGACATGCCGAAAGGACTCACAATCCCTTACGAAGGATTAGTCATTCACAAGATCGGTAGGGCTTGGATGACTTCTAGTTGACTCGAGAATCTATGCATAGTAAGAGATCATGAGGAGTCATGATCTATCTTATAGTCAATAGAAAAAGATTCCTAGTTCCTGTGAAAAGTTATATTTGTTGGATTCAAGAATCAGAAGACAAGAGTTATTTTGATGTTTTACATGCCCAATCATTTTAAGATGGCATATGTAATTTTACCTTGTGTTTAAGCTTGATTCATTTAAGATAAATCTCTATAATCCTTTGCAGTAATTAAGGAAATCATACTTGCATGCATTCATACTTAGGATAAGAATCATTTTTTATACATGCATTTTATTTGAAATACATTAGTAAATCTAAACAAGCACAAAATAAGTTTCCACTATTTTAATCGATTACGTAAGGAAGATAATCGATTATTTGCTTGTTTGGGTTTCTGGAAAATGGTGTTCGAACAGTTTAATCGATTACCAAATATTCGTAATCGATTAAATATGCTCTGGAGTGTTTTGCAAAGGTTCAGTCTTAATCGATTACATGGGAAAATAATCGATTACCTCTGCGTGTAAACTTGGCATGTTTTCAGTCTTAATCGATTACATGGCCATATAATCGATTATTTTGTTCGTTCAAGATTTCCAGAAATATCATGAACAACTTAATCGATTACATAGACAGAATAATCGATTACACATGTTAAAATAATCGATTACAGTCTGTTAAATCTATTTTTTTTTTATAAATAGGAAAACATTGTCACAGAAAAAAAGGGAGTTTACGAGAGCTTTCATTCCTATCAAAGTTTTAACAGTCTCTGAGTGTTTTAAAGAGTTTGAAACATCATTTTAAGAGGGTTGTTCATTAGAGTTAGAATCATCATGCTTGCTTAAGAGAAGGAGTTATTTTTGTGATCATTCATGCATTGAGTTGTATCAAGATCAATCAAGAAAGCATATCATTCATCACCTCAGGTTATAAATTTCGTGTATATCCTTTATGCTGCAAGGGAATATGAGGTGACATCTTTCTTGTTTCTCAAGCTTTGATATTTGTGTAAAAAATTTGTTTGTGTTGTGAATCTTCCATTTAGCATTTTGGGGTCTTTAAAGCATTACTAGAAAGGGAGTTTCTAGGGGTGAACAGAGAAGGGTTCTCTGGTTCTAGGTCTTTAGATAAATCTAGGGAGTAGATTTAGAGTTTTGCCTAGGGTGGGTGAAAGAGACCTTGTTGATTGCTTGTAAAGAACTAAAATCTGTTAGTGGAACTCTAATCTGGTTTGGATTAGAAGGTAAACTGGATGTAGCCTTAGTGGTTGGAGGTGAA
The DNA here is from genome assembly GCA_013407115.1 of Glycine latifolia. Classification (NCBI taxonomy): domain Eukaryota; kingdom Viridiplantae; phylum Streptophyta; class Magnoliopsida; order Fabales; family Fabaceae; genus Glycine; species Glycine latifolia. Next base: position 334,830 of record QARZ01000302.1, on the reverse strand, counting down.
CCAGTATAAAGTTATGTGCATTTACGCTTTGGTTTACATTTCATTGATTGCTTGAGATATTCAATTTTGTGTATCAACTCAAACTTTGATTCAACACAAGAGTTAATTGATTGGAGAAGAGAATTGTTTTCTAAATTTGTTTTTGATCTAAGATACGATCCAAATTAATTCTTCCGTTGAGTTTTGATTTGCAAGAAAAGATTAAAAAGGGGCAAAAACCAATTCACCCCCCTCTTGGTTTATTGGATTAGGCATTCGTTGTATTTTCAATATTTAGTCAATAAAGAGAGATGATACTTTATCCTTGCTCTCGACTAAATGTGAATGACGATGTGAGGGATGATGGAGACACAATATCCAAATTAGAAAGGTAGATCACTTGATTAACTCAATTATTTTTGGGGCTGTAGATCATTCCTAGTGTCTTATGTGGTCATTAAATGAATTGGACCCGTTAAAAGAGTTTAATTGGTCCAAGTTTATTTATGTCAGTGACTAATTGAGCCTAATAGGTCACACACAAAGGTTATTCTTTTCTTTATTGCAAGTTATAGCGAGCTTGGGCCAATAATTAGTTGTTGGGCTTTATCAAGGCTATGAGTTAAATTGGGTTAGAGTTGGACTTCAAGCCCCCTTGAATCATGCACTCTATTTAGGGCATTAGTGGTGAAATTGGTTTCTCCACTAATGGGAAGAGTGAAGTTATAACTATTTGAAATGATTTTTTTTCCTCCATCAATTCAGTAGAAGCATACCAACCATTAAAAACTCACCAGTTGGGTGTCACTTTGTGAGAGTTCTGATTTGATTTACCAAGAAGATATTCTAAATTGCATGAGCTTGAAAAATATATTTATAAATGAAGCCCGAGACAGGAGAACAAAAAACATGAAGGAAAATAGTTATTATATATGCACAAACAATACTATAAAATATAAGCATCTATTTATATTTGTAATAGATAACATTGCTAATTTCAATACAAAAAATTCCAAGAATTTTATACTAGAAATTCAGTCTCTGGTGCCATTGGGCATTAATTCTCAAACCATCATCTGAACCAAGAGAAAAAGTATCTAAGAATATCAACTAATATGCAAAATCTATGTATAAACTAAGATTATATTTTGATTCCAAAGATAACCTTTCTTGAATATATTAAAAAATGAAGAAAAAAAATAAAGAAAAGAATTACTGTCCATATTGGCATAACTTATAATCTAGCAATAGATTCAATACATAAATTTGTTACTGCATTCAATTTATTTTCCCTTATTCGTGATAAACTCATCTTTCATATGCGAGCTTAGCAACAGAGACATGCCAAACCAGATCAACACAAGAAAATTTTTAAACAAACAGAAGAAGACAAACATCACGCCTGTTCAAATTTGTGGGGAGGGAAGTAGGAAAACTATTTTCTAATTTCTACACAGAGGATTTTGAAATTGGATTTTCAAAAACCTAATCCAAATTGAAAGCCTTTCTTACAAAAGAATAAATGAATCGCTGAGGATTAAGCATATTAGGAAGCATAAAACATAAATGCATAGCAATGAGGCATTACCTTAGTATGATGAGTAGCGAAGCGAAAATAAGAATGAAGTGTGACTCAGTGAGCGTCAAAGTCAAGAGCATGGCGGTAGTGATGACGAATGTTTTGGACCAGCACACGCAGTGAGAAGTACAACAGCGGCGATGACGACGACAGAACTGGAAGCGACAACAACAGGATCGAAGAGAGGGGTTTCAGAAGGTTTGGGCGCACGATGGAATCAAATGAGAATAGTTCCGTTTGGGTTAATTTATAATTATGAACAACATTGGTTTTTTCAAAAACTGATGTTAACATCAGCTTTCCAAAAACTGATGTCAACGTAGTCATCATATTTACAAATATGCCACCGCGTTTTTGTTAACATCGGTTTTATCAAAAATCGACGTTAACGTAGCGATGTTAAATGCTTATTTTCTAGTAGTGACTGTATTACTTAATCTTCTAAGCTAGACCCTCATAAAATAAAATACTATTCTTTTGTAAGTATTTAAGTTTTTTTCTTGATAATATTGATTAATTTTACTATAGTTGCTTCTATATACAAAAATTGAAATCATTATTTTAATAAATACAATTATCAAATGAAGGTACCTAATGTTGTATATCAAATATCAAATATCACACTAGAAGGGAGAATTGAATAGTGTGTTAGAAAAATATATAAACCATTTTTTGGATTCAATTTTTACAAAGAGATATGACAACTATGTTCAAAAACAAGTTTTTGATGTATTGTCCAATGAATGTAAAAACAACTTTAATAAAATAGAGAGTTGAGACTATCGTCCAATCTCTTTTTGGAACATTTTCACAAAGGTTTTCCAAAAGCAAACTTATGTGTCTAAGTGTGTAGAAATATGCTCAAGAGAATATAAGTTTAAACAACAAGATAGTGAAGTAGAAAGATTTAGTTTATATTGGTTCACTTAACCTGACCTACGTCTAGTTTTTCTTCACAATCTGTGAAGGATTCCACTAATCAAGAGTTGATTACAAACAAATACTTTGTCCTGCCACTTCTGGCTACAACAGTATTCTCAAGGCCACTTTTGGTACATCCTTGAACTTCCCTTAAGTTTAAGAACACTCAAGTACTATTTAACACTAATCCACTTCTAACTTTCATAAATACCAAAGGTTTGAATGGGTACAATGATTCAACTATCACTAAAAGGATATATCAATGCATAGCAAATTACACATAAAAGATTTGCTATGCAAATAATAACAAAATAAGCTTGTGTAGGTATCTCTAATCTACTTTCCATAGTAACAACACATGCTAAAATTCAATAGCTTGTAATAATTCTTTGTGCTTCACTCTTAGGCTTGAGAGTCTTTATATAGGCTCCAAAAAAATATATGTTGTGGGATCTGTGCCTTCCTCAACTTTTCGTTATCTCACAATTGTCTTTTGCGACATGGCAATATATGATAGAAAAGAGAGAGGGAACAATAGTACACTACGTTTGAGGCTCCCTGCTCCACTAGTTGTACTATTTGATTCTTGTATGTTTTGATATTCTTTTAATTTGTCTTTGTCTTAGTACACTTGAAATTCAAATGGGTAGCATTTCAAATTATAAGAGGAAAATGAAATCGTAAGAGTACGAATTAGAATAAATCCTTTTGTAAGCATAATGTGATCTTAGTACATGAATGAACATCATTTTTGCTTAATATAAAACAATTATGCAAGTGATATATTCTTTGGATGTGCAAAGTATGACTCAATGTATAAACACTGATTTTCATAAAGGTTGGATGCTTGTTTTATAACAGCCCGTTGGGCGCTGAATTATGTTAATAATAAAAACAAGTTCCATAGCATTTGGATGATTACTTGTAAAAGCATAAGGATATTAGAGATATATTACCATTTGAGATTATACGAAGTAAGTTCTGTTACCCTCAATGTATATCATTAGTTTAACAACAATTTATATCTTTGTTATCATCAAAATATTGGGTATGATAGGATCGTCCAGATCTACCAATCTTCCCCTTTTTTGATGATGACAAATTATATAAATTTTGATCAAGATTAATCATGAAAGATATCAATAAAAAAAGGTTCAAGATCATGATATTTTTGTTTTTAGAAAAAGATTAATTTTTTGAAAGGACTAATTTGTAATGAGTTAAAAAAAGGTTCAAGATCATTGGACTCTATGTCTGTTTCACATGGCACTTGTAATGACCAGCCTCGTCGTTACGATATCACTACTTTAAATGTAAAATTACATAAAAAATACACAAGTATTTAATAAATAATATATATATAACCATTACATATCATTCACATGTCAGAACATAATTCAGTTTTTACATATATCTAAGCTTGAGATTACATGCCCAATCAAAGAAAAACAAGGAACCAACTAAAAGAGTTGATAACAAAACACAACTTTCTCCCAAAATAAATTTCAACGTTATCACGTTAGCTTGGTCGATCCTATAAAAGGATTTCCCTCCAACATCACTTACTATTGCTCATCTACTCTCACAAACGAAGGTTCGCGATCATCAAAGGTACCAACCACACAATACAAAATTGCAAGGGTTAGTTTATTATACAAGATCAACAAGCACCAAATGGCAACGATTAGCAAGAAAACAATGATAATAACCACAATCATTCTCAGTAATTAATTAGTTCAACATACACTCAACAAACTAGTCATCAACTTTTTCCACAATTCAAATCTATTATGCTCAGAATGATGCATGCACTTGACTCAACTCTCAAATGCAATGTGGTACCATTCATCAGGAAATAGCCTAAGTGTACCCATATGACACTCTCACTTAAGAAAATGATGCAGTAGCTCATCGAGGTCACCCTGTCCTGCACATGCCACTCCCCCTCCATAGTGATCAGCCAGAGTCACAAGGGAATTCCAAACCAAGTGACATGCCCCCAAGTACCCGCAATGTTATCCTCAGAGAAACCATGGGTACTTACTGCCACCATTTATACTATTCCATGCAATTATGAAGTATGAAACATGGTCACCATCAATGCACTGATCATGGATAGTTAAAAATTCTAAGCAATCTATTTCCCTCTCCAGGGATGCTTAAAATTCTTAAACCAATCATCGTCCCTCCCAGGGATATCCAACAAGTCACTGCACCTTCATGTACATACACAACATACATCCATCACAAAAACATCGTTAACATCAACATCATCTTTGATCAATGTCATCATCAACATCAACATCATCTTATATTAATATAATTATCAACATCACAAGTAATCACATTCCACATATATACATATAACACATGTCTGAGATTCACATTCCCCAAGTCTTCAGACAAGACAAATCTCATACATTCACAATCCAGAATAACACGAGACTAATATTTTAGGAAAAATTCTAAATTAAAGAGAAGAACTATAATATACAAAACAATTTCATGCCTATTTAAAATTTAATAAAGAAGTAATAGGAGAATTAATTTTATAAAATTTTGGACAGAATCTCCTCTATAATTAAGACTTTTCCCAAAAAATGTAATCATTACAACAACAACATTCACAATTTCATTCATCAATAACAAATATATTGTATCCCATTAGTTTAAAACACATTTTTTCTTAAAAGCAGCACACAATAGAGACAAGTATACATATCCATAATTGGGTTCCTTGACCTCAACTATGGTCTCAAAAGCTGTAAACAAACAATAAACTTTCTTCACCTATATATATCCCTTTGTTAGCTCCTTGTAATGTCGTTTTGAGATCTCTTAAGTTCACGTACTTTTGTCCAAACACAGAGCTCTATATACCAAATCGAAGACAATTTAGTATAGATTTCAAGACAAGGTTAACATTAACATTCAGGGTCAAATACCAAATCAAATTTAAAAGGGGTTAAAATGGTGTTTTGGGAGTCCACATAAAAAAGATGTTCATTTTGAAATTTTGATCACACAATGTGATCGGGGCTCAACAAAGGTCATAAAAATGACATCAATATTATAAAAAGGTAACTTTACAACATCTCATTTTCAAAGGTCTTTCAAAAGAAGTGTAAAAACACCCAATAACGGTACCCAAATCACAAAAGATACCAAGAGAGGTTCAAACTAACTAGGAGAAGACAAGGAAACCATGGTTACCTTGAAGAAACCAAGAAAGGAGGATCGGAGGCTCCATTCTCTACTGAATACTTGAGTTGAGTTTGGAGATTCCGCTTCAATTATAGTGTTCCTCTTCGTGCAGTGGCCCGGTGGCAAGCAATAACGGCTTTGTGGCGGTCATTGGTGGTCGGGGGTGGTGGAAGAGGAGGTTCTAGGGTTTTGGTGAGAGTTTAGAGAGAGAAAGGTGAAAAATGCATTTTTCGACACTGCTGGATGTATTTAAAAGCTGCAGTGCCCGCTTAGCAAGCTCATCTTGCTCAGCACAAATTCCTCTCTGTCTGGAATTGCACTTAGCGTGATGGTCACGCTTAGTGGGACATCAAAATTTGTTATTTTGAAAATTGCAATCGTCAAAACATGCAGAGATGGGTTTTGAACCTACTGTAAAAAATTTGAAGGAAATCCAACGATTGAAGAGTCTAAAATTGTTGTTTTACCGAAACATGTTTTGGGTCAAACTATCAATCATACATTTCAAACATAGATAAAACAAACTTCACATAACCTAACGTTCACACCAAGCAGTTTCATAATGTAACATCCTCAAAATTATATTATGAGTTATATTTATGATTTAAGTAGGATGATAGTTGGATACAAGAAGAATAGGATAAATTTTATTTGAACATAAGCTGCCCAAAAACTTTCATTTCTGTCACCCGAATTGAGAAATTTATTTCTCTCTCAATTCTTATTCAAATTAGGTTTATGATATATGGAATTAAATATCTAGATGTCTAATATAACATATAAAAATTTCAGATAAATCTAGATTGTGTACTGCCTGCAGTAACAAGAATACTAAGAGATGTCATTGTCCTAAGTTGAATTCACTGGCAGCTTTGGAAGTCTAGATTAAAAATACTATATCTTGAGTTTTACAACTCCAAATAAGGCATGTGATACCTTGTTAGAAATCTTAGGAAGTCTAGTTTAACATACTAAAAGATGATAATTTTTGGACTAGTAGAATGGTACAGAATAAACAATGAGTGAACTGCATCTGATTAAGTGTTTCTATCCCTTTGGACCTTTGTGGATTGGGCACAAATTGTAACTCTTGAATTTTGGCCCAAGGAATAAAATATTCAGACCCAAAAGGATGAAAAATCAAAGGTTTCATCAGTCCAAAGACCAATCCATGTGCATATAATCCCTCAATAAGACAAAGAGTGCACTTAAACAACAAGCCAAATGCAAAGGTTGAAAATATAGGCTGCTGTAAAATAATTTTTGCTGAAGTAAAAATATTAAATTAAGGCTTTTTGTGTGCATGTGGAACAATTAAAACCAAGAAATTGCATTCCCTTGCTCATCCAAGATCCACGTAGAAGCCAGCTGCCCCAAAATCCCATGATTAAAAGAATCTTGACCAAAAGGAGTCAAAGTCAAGATAAGCTTAAGGTTAAATATCTTCTAAGGTAATGATGATTTAGTTAAATTCTAACTAAACTAAATCCCAATTCAGTTATAACCTAACTAAATCACTTAATACCCAACTGATTAAAGGAGTATAAATAGCTATGGATATGAAAAAAATTGCATGTATAGCTGGCTGTCCAAAATACACTTCATGGTCACTTATTTGCTTCTTGATAAGCTTTTCCTTTTTACCTCTTATGCTTGCTCCTAACCATGGCACCTTCTACCATTTCACCTATCAGTCATTTTCTTTTTCAATACCTCATTTACTAAGGGATTTTCCCAAGGAAGACAGCCTTACTCCATTCCTCTTCAAGAATCAAAACTCACTTGAGGTAGGCTAGGCTTCAATCTTTAGTAAGAATTTATTTGGACTAATTTAAATGCTTAAATGTACAGATTTATGGCTATTATTTAGGCTGGAATTTTATTCCATTTAAAGGTTATTTTATGATGAGAAAGTGTTGATTTAAACCATAGGATAGGTGATGATTTATAGGCTGAAATATTAGTGATGTATGAAAGCACATTTGATGATCTTTGGAGGTGATTTTGATGACATTTGGGCTGTTTGTTCATATTTTTATTATTGGACTGTTTTAAATTAAATTCTAGAAGTAGAGGTTGAAGCTTGAGTGATTAAATTTTGAGGATGAGGTAGTAAGGTGGTAGGTGAAAGGAGATTAAGATGCATGCTAAGTTATAATTTTCTTGTGAAGGCTTAAAGGAATTAGAACTTATTTGAAAAATATATTGTGGTTATTAGTTAGATTACTAACGTGATTTTTTTGTAGCTTAAGGATACTCAATGGTCATGCCTAAGTTGGTAATGATCTTACTTAAACAAGATATGGTGGTTTAACCATACTTGTGGTATATATGATGTTATGATAACAATATTTTTCCATAAGGTGGTATGTATTTTGCTTATGGATTTTATTATGGATGGATTTTTATTGATGATATGTTGATTCATGTTTCCAAGTCCAGTACGAGATTTGTGAAACAGAATTTGATACTACATGACCAGGTGTAGATACATGGAATAAATCATGCATGTTTGCGTAAGACGATCGCAGCGTCTACATCCAGTACGAGATGTAGTTACATATAGTACGATATGTAGAGGCCATGTGTACCCTGGGAAAAATTCATTTCATGCATTCATATAGTTACATAATTATTATATGGAATTAGTTGGCTATATTGATGATTTACTAACGTACTAACGTGTTTTGGTGGTTTAGATTTTGCCTACTGAAAATTTTTATTTCTCATTGGATTTGTTTCATGTTTACTTTTAGATGGCCTCAATCATCATTTTCCTTGATGCATTAGATTTGAGGTGGGACATCGATGAGGAAAGGAACCGTTATGTCATAACCATGCACCCAGTTATACACGCATATATTTATTTTGGCACTCATTTTTTGGTTTCTGTACTTAACGGACTGTTCAATCCTAATGACCCGTTCCTACAGTTTGCTCCTGCCTATCCAAACCCACCCATGGAACCAATTAACTTGGTCAATGAAGAAGAGAGCATTGGGGAGAATTTCTGAAATGAAGACATGAGTTGTAGGCTTTTGTACATAAATAACAATCCTAACTAGGGTGAATGGTGTGTTTTCTAGTAGTTAAGTTCTATGGTGTATTAAAAATGAAGTAACCAAAAGAAATGACCTATGTAACAGTGGACTGTGACTACTTAAATAATTATCAAGTTTAACAACTTCTATAATTTATACGTTTTAGAATTTATACTAGGATCCGTTCAATAAAAATAAAATATTTATCTAACGATTCTTAAGAATTTAACCTTAATAAAAATATAATATCTAGAATAATTTTAGGTCATTACACATAAGGATAATTTACATAACAATTCAACTAATCTAAACTAATAAAATAATAAAATAACACAATAACTACATCAAACATCTATTTTTAGTTATCGAAATTTCAGGGTGTTATCATTAATGCTGGTGGAACTTCATCAAATGTTGTTAATGTTGAAAATTCATCAAATATTTTTGATGTTGTAACAAACTTCTCTTTCCTCTCAATGCTACTAAACTAAGTTAAAACTTTATTGACTCCTACCCTTCTCTGGGGAAGCTTTCCTCTACTGATGAATGGCTATTTTGCTCCCTTTGCAGGGCTAACTTAGTGTGCTAAAGAAAAGCTTGGTGACCAAAAGATGGTTTAGGAGCAGTGGTTTGACCATGTATAAGTACGAAAGAAAAATGCTCTTGTAAGAAATTACACTAACTTTTGGGAGAGATGATTGGGCCAGAATATTTTGTCAAATCATCAACATAAAGCACATCATCAATGCATGCAAAAATGTTTGACACCAAGGTCTCTACTACTCATGAGTAGCTCTCCAGAATGGATTTCCCAACATCCTAGAAAATATAGAATACAATTTTGAAGTGTTGAGATCAAAATTTCAACCACTCAACAAATATAAAGAGGCTTATGACAAATTTTGGTACTTGAAAATTTCACCATTTTCATTTTAAGTCTTCAAATTTTCTGTAGATCTCAACAATTCAAAATTGTTTTGTCTATTTTCTAGGATGTTGGGAAATGCATTGTGGAGAGCTACTCATGAGTACAAGAGAGTTTGGCATTAAACATTGTTGCACGCATTGATGATATGCTCTATGTTGATGACTTGACAAAACATTCTGATTCAAACTCATCTCGCCCAAAAGTTATTTTAATTTCTCACAAGAGAATTTCAGTTCCATACTTAATACTTGGTTAAACCACTCCTCATAAACCATGTTTTGGCACACCAAGCTTTTGTCTGACATAATGTATTATCCTACAAAGGGAGAAAAATCACCATTCATCAACATAGGCAACCTTAGGTGTTAATAAAGTTTTGACTCATTTTGGTGGCATTGAAAGGAAAGAGAGGTTTGTTCCAACATTTAAAACATTGGATGACATTCTAGCATTAATAAAATTTGGTGAAGTGGTGACATGTGAAATAGACATGGAGTCCAATGATTTTACAGAAGTTGTTAAGCTCAATGTGTTGGACCAATGATAACGACTGTCGAATCGTTACAAAAACAAATAAAACTAGGATAATTCTGCAGTGCAAGAATAACCTAGGTCAACTCAGAGATACAATTCACTTTGGTTCCTAACTCAACTTATTGATAAACGGTTGGAGGAATTTCAACGAACGATTTGCATGAAATGAATGAAAATTACAGAAACACAAACAGGAATTGCAGAAAATGTAAAAATAGACAGAATTGATGAAAGATGTTGTGAAACAGATTCAAGTATATCAATTCAATTCAACAAACCAAACAATTCAAATTATCATGGTTCTTCAGATAATGATCATATTATGACTGTTCATTCAATGTCATCAGAAGTGGTTCAATCGAATTAACTTCTAAATCAATTGAAATCACAAATTAGATTGAAATATCATCTAAACAATCTATGATTAAAGTTCAAAATTAGGAAATGAATCCATAACCTAATCCTTTTTCAATCCTAAGCTCATTCATAATCATAAAAATAAAAAATAGGATTGAAGAAGAAGATGGACACTCACAGAAATTGAAATACCAAACCGGAACTCAAATTCTCCTTTCTTGGATTGGATCCTTGGATTGATTATTTTTTAGCCTTCCATGGTCATCATCAATGGAAGAGGGACGGAATTTGTGTAAGAAAATAGAAGAACAAAATTAAAAAGGAGAAGAAAAATGAAGAACAATTAAGAGAAAAAGAGAGAAAAAAGTTTGATCCTAAAAACGCAAGCACAAGAAGCTAGAAATTTTGTTTGCACAAAATGAAGTAACTAACTAACACCACTAATATATAGCGACTGAATCAGTAGGAAAGGATGGCCCTGATTAGGCCCATTTAATCTATTTAATTAAACTAATTACACAAATAAAAGCCCAAAGTTCAAGTGCAGAGGTTCTGACTTCCAAGCCTATAATGACCCTCCAAATGATAGAATTGGCCCAGACTTATCTTTGATAAAATTGTATCTATTTTCCTTAGCTTTTCAAGGATTACTCATATGCTCCATTTCGAGTTCTGTAGATTCCTCTTGGACCTTAACAATAAAGATAGGTCAAGTAAGTACAAAATTCGAAAATAAGCAATAATTATCAATTAAGCCCAATTATTTGCCTAAGACCAAAACTGAGTTAAGGTGAGAAAATAAGAGTCCAAGAGAGGTCAAGTAAGTTAATGAAGGATATAAAAATACTAAACTAAAAGTGCTCAATCAACCAGGCATGGTTAGAGTGAAAGGATTTTAATGTACAAGCCATTTATCAATGTTTAATATTTAATATATATATATATATATATATATATATATATACTCTCTTTTTCTTTCTCTTTCTCTCTCTCTCTCTCACACACATATATATATATATAGACAACATAATTTGATTGACAATCCATACTTGAAAATTATAAGTACCCAATATTATAAGATAATTTCATTTTAGATTAATCATTTCAAATAAAAGTGAATCAGCCGCTAAAAATTATTTCAACATTCATTGACTACTTTGTAATAACTTTATAACTCATCTATGTTATCATGGATTACTATGTAAGTAATTTTCAAAAAGTAATGAAGTGTGTGTGTGTGTGTGTGTGTGTGTGTATATATAATATTAAACTTTGATAAGTGGCTTATACATTAAAATCTTTTCACTCTAGCCACGCCTGGTCCAACACATTGAGCTTAACATCTTCTTCAATGAAACCACTGTACTTTATGTTTGTTTCACATGACACCACTGTACTTTATGTTTGTTTCACATGACACCACTGCATCAAATGATTTTAATGATGACACTTCATCAAATTTTTTCAATGTTGGATCAAACTTTTCTTTCCTCTCAATGCTATTGAAATAAGTCAAAACTTTATTGACTCTTATCCTTTTATGGGGAAGGTTGCCTCTATTGATGAATTGTGATTTTGATCCCTTTGCAGGGCTAACACAACATTCTAGAGAGAAGCTTGGTGTCACAAATGATGATTTAGGAGGAGTGGTTTGGCCATTCATTGAGTATAGGATATAAAAGTTCTTGTGAGAAATTACACTAACTTTTGGGAGAGATGATATTGGATAATAATATTTTGTCAAGTCATCAACACAGAACACATCATCAATGCATACAACAATGTTTGATTTCGAGCTCTCTTGTACTTGTGATTTTCTCTATAGAATGAATTTCCTAACAACCTAGAAAAAGACAGAACAATTTTGAAGTGATGAGATCGAAATTTCCAGCACTCAACAAATATACAGAGGCTTAAGACATATTTTGGTACTTGAAAATTTGACCATTTTTATTTGAAGTCTTAAAATTTTCAGTGTACTTAACTATATCTTAAGTGTACTAAATTTTGAGCATACCAAAATATGTTTTAAACCTCTTTATATTTGTTGTGTTGAAAATTTTGATCTCAACACTTTAAAATTTTTCTTTTTATTTCATTCGATGTTGGGAAATTCTTTCTGGAAAGATACTCACAAGTACAAGAGTGCTTGGCATCAAATATTGTTGCACACATTGATGATGTGGTCTATATTGATGACGTGACGAAACGTTTTGATCCAATCTCATCTCTCCCAAAAGTTAGTGTAATTTCTCACAAGTGTAGCTCATATCCATAGTCAATGTTTGGTCAAACCACTCCTCATAAACCCTCTTTTGGGATGCCATGATTTTCTCCAACACGATGTGTTAGCCTTGCAAATTAAGACAAATCACCATTCATCAGCAAAGGCAACCTTCCTCTGAGAAAGGTAGGAGTCAATAAAGTTTGGACTTATTTTGGTAACATTGAGAGGAAAGAGAAGTTTGTTCCAACATTGAAAACATTTGATGAAGTGCCAACATTAACTACATTTAATGAAGTGGTGACGTGTGAAACAAACACGGAGTCCAATGATTTCATAGAAGAAGATGTTAAGCTCAATGTTCTAAATTGGGCAAGGTTAGAGTGAAAGGATTTTAATGTACAAGCCATTTATCAAAGTTTAATATTTTTAATATATATAGCCAACATAATTTGATTGATCAGTCAATATTCCAAAATTTGAAGTACCTAATATTCTCAAATAATTTCATTTCAAATAAAATTGAATCAGCCCCTAAAAATTATTTCAACAATTATTTACTACTTATTAATAACTTTATAAGTCATCTTTTTGTTTCAAAAAGTGAAGAATATATATATATATATATATATATATGTATATATATTAAAAATATTAAACTTTGATAAATGGCTTGTACATTAAAATCCTTTCACTCTAGCCACATTCGGTTCAGAACATGGAGCTTAACATCTTCTTTTGTGAAATCACTGGACTCCGTGTCTGTTTCACATGTCACCACTTCATCAAATGTTGTTAATGCTGGCACTTCATCATCAACTATTTTCAATGGTGGAACAAACTTCCCTTGCCTCTCAATGCTACAAAAATGAGTCAAAACTTTATTGACTCCTATCCCTTTCTTGGGAAGATTTCATCTATTGATGAATGGTGATTTTGCTCCCTTTGCCGGTCTAGCACATCGTGCCAGATAAAAGCTTGGTGTTCCAAAAGATGGTTTAGGAGGTGTGGTTTGGCCATGCATTGAGTACGGGATAGAAACGTTCTTTTGAGAAATTACACTAACTTTTAGGAGACATGAGATTCGATCAGAATGTTTTGTCATGTTATCAACATAGAGCACATCATCAATGCATGCAACAATGTTTGATGCTAGGCTATCTAGTACTTATGAGTAGCTCTCCATAATGGATTTCCCAACATCCTAATAAATAGACAAAACAATTTTGAAGTGTTGAGATCAAAATTTCCAACACTCAACAAATATAAAAAGGCTTACGTCATATTTTGGTACTTGTAAATTTGACCATTTTCATTTTAAGTCCTAAAATTTTCTATATACTTATCTATGTCTTAAGTGTACCAAAACTGAGTTTTCCAAAATGTGTGTTAAGCCTCTTTATATTTGTTGTGTTTCAAATTTTGATCTCAACAGTTCAAAATTGTTTTGTCTATTTTCTAGGATTTTGGGAAATCTATTATGGATAGCTACTCATAAGTACTAGACAGCCTAGCATCAAGCATTGTTACATGCATTGATGATGTGCTTTATGTTGATGACTTGACAAAACATTCTGGTCCAATCTCATATTTCCCAAAAGTTAGTGTAATTTCTCACAAGAACATTTATGTTCCATACTTAATGCCTGGCCAAATCACTCATCTTAAACCATCTTTTGGCACACCAAGCTTTTTTTGTGGAAAAATGTGTTAGCCTTACAAAGGGAGCCAAATCACCAATCATCAGTAGAGGCAACCTTCCCCAAAGAGGGGTAGGAGTTAATAGAGTTTTGACTTATCTTGGTGACATTCAGAGGAAATAGAAGTTTGTTCCAACATTGAAAACATTTAATGAAGTGCCAAAATTAACAATATTTGATGAACTGGCGACATTTGAAACAGACAAGGAGTCTAGTGATTTCACAAAAGAAGATGTTAAGCTCAATGTTCTGAATCGGGCGTGGCTAGAGTGAAAGGATTTTAATGTACAAGCCATTTATCAAAGTTTAATATTTTTAATATATATATATATATATATATATATATATGAGGAGGTCTCAAATTATACTGGTATAATTTTGATAACTATTATATCATTTTTATAACTTGATATTGATCCAACCATTGAATTATATCTACATATTGCCAAGATCATTTATGTCAAATTTTGTCAAAATTGGACAACAACAAGAAGGCAATCAAATGATCCATATTTTAGTATATTTCAAAATGTTTATATTACTTTGATTTTAGTCTCATTATGAATGAGGTAACAAAATATTTTAATATGAAATTTTGCATATGTGATTTATGTGAAAGGACTTTCGATCCAATGGTGAATTTTAAGAAAATATTATTCAGTTGAAAGTTATAGAATGGTGTAATAGTTGTCAAAGTTACACTAGTGTAATTTGGTCTCTCTCTCTCTCTCTCTCTATATATATATATATATATATATATAATTAAAATATTAAACTTTTATAAATGGCTTTGTACATTAAAATCCTCTTAGTGTATATATATATAGTTGTCAAACTTTTATAAACTGTCATGCTTAATATTCTGAATCGGGCATGGCTAGAGTGAAAGGATTTTAATGTACAAGCCATTGATCAAAGTTTAATGTTTTAATGTTTTTAATATATATATATATATATATATATATATATATATAGATGTATATATATATATATACCCAACATAATTTGATTGATCTATCCATACTCCAAAATTTGAAGTACCTAATATTCTAAGATAAATTCAGTTCAGATTAATCATTTCAAATAAAATTGTATCATCCCTTAAAAATTATTTTAACATTCACTGACTATATATTAATAACTTTATAAGTCATCTTTTTATTCCAAAACGTAAAGAAGTAAATACAAATATATATATATATATATATATATATATATTTAAAATATTAAATGTTATAAATGGCTTGTACCTTAAAATCCTTTCACTCTAGCCATGCCTGATGTAGCACATTGAGCTTAACATCTTCTGTGAAATCATTGGACTCCATGTTTGTTTTACATGTCGCCACTTCAGCACATGTTGTTAATGGTGGTATTTCATCAAATGTTTTCAATCTTGGAACAAACTTCTCTTTCTTCTTAATGCTACCAAAATGAGTCAAAACTTTATTGACTCCTACCCTTTTGGGGGGAAGGTTTCCTGTGTTGATGAATGATGATTTTGCTTCCTTTGTAGGGCTAACACATTATGCTGAAGAAAATCTTGGTATGCCAAAAGATGGTTTAGAAGGTGTGGTTTGGCCATGCATTGAGTATGGAATATAAATGCTCTAATGAGAAATTATACTAACTTTGAGAGAGATGAGATTAGATTAGAATGTTGTCATGTCATCAGCATAAAGCACATCATCAATGCATGCAATAATGTTTGGTACCAAGCTCTCTAGTACTCGTGAGTAGCTCTGCAAAATCGATTTCCCAACATCCTAGAAAATAAACAAAACAATTTTGAAGTGCGAAGATCAAAATTTTAAGCACTGAACAAATATAAAGTGGCTTAAGATACATATTGGTACTTGAAAATTTGACCCTTTTTTTTATTTTAAGATCTAAAATTTGTGTACTTAACTATGTGTTAAGTGTACCAAAATGTGTGTTTGGCTTCTTTATATTTGTTGTGTTGAAAATTTTGATCTCAGCACTTCAAAATTGTTCTGTCTATTTTCTAGGATGTTGAGAAATCCATTCTGGAGAGCTACTCACTAGTACTAGACAGGCTTGCATCTAACATTGTTGGACACATTTATGATGTGCTCTATGTTGATGGCTTGACAAAAAATTATGATCCAATCTAATCTCTCCTGAAAGTTAGTGTAATTTCTCATAAGAGCATTTATGTTCCATACTCAATACTTGGCAAACCACTTCTCTTAAACCATCTTTTGGCACACCAAGCTTTTCTGTGGCATGATGTGTTAGCGCTACAAAGGGAGCAAAATCACCATTCGTCAACAAACACAACCTTCCCCAGATAGGGGTAGGAGTCAAGAAAGTTTTGACTTATTTTTGTAACATTGAGAGGAAAGAGTAGTTTGTTCCAACATTAAAAACATTTGATGAAGTGCCAACATTAACAACATTTGATGAAGTGGCGACATGTGAAATATACACGAAGTCCAGTGATTTCACAAAAGAAGATCTTAAGCTCAATGTGTTGGACCGGGCATGGCTAGAGTGAAAGTATTTCAATCTACAATCCATTTATCAAAGTTTAGTATTTTTGATATATATATATATATATATATATATATATATATATATATATATAATGTAGCCAACATAATTTGATTGATCAATCCATTCTCCAAAATTTGAAGTACTTAATATTTTGAGTTAGTTTCGTTTCAGATTAATCATTTCAAATAAATTGCATCAGCCCTTAAAAATTATTTCAAAATTCATTGACTACATTGTAATAGCTTTATGAGTCATCATTTTATCATTGACTACTATGTAAGTCATTTTGAAAAAGTAAAGAATTAATTAAAAGAAAAATATAGTATTCATAAGAATTGTTACAAAGGATGTAACTACATGTGAAAAACAAATAAAGTAAATTATTTAATTGAAATTTCAAATTTGAACATAGAAAAGGGAGGATGTGATTAAAGTTTGAGTTTAGTTTTCAGAAACAAGGTAGGTATGTTGGACAATGAGATATGTTGCACAAAATTGATTCCTACCTTTTCAAAATTCTAAAATTTACTTCATCTTTCATTGACAAAGATATACAAAGTTACAAAAAACTATAACTATAATCCATAGTAAAAACATAGGTTATTGCAGCCAACACTAAACATCCAAATATCCAATACGAAAACTTTAGCATCACTGAGTTTATGATAATATGAGAAACAATAAAAGCTATTGTAATCAACAAACACACATATCTCCATAACAACATTTATCCTTCAAAGTTCAAACACTTCAATCTCAACTTTCAGAGATGCACATATGGGAAAAAATCATTAAATTAAGTTATTACCCAATTAAACTAGAAGGCATAAAATTTGAAATGGAATATTAGGGATTTGGAGATCTTCACCTGCGAAGAACAACAGACAAACAACCTCTGTGTCAAACAAAAAGCAACATTGAGACGCTCCTCGGGCCTTTGTAAGTTGCAAAAGTCATGGTGAATATGATGTGAAGAGAAAGGGGCGAGAATTAGGGTGAAAGTGAAATGATGAGGAGAACCCTACATAGGTTGTGCTTATGAGAGTGAGACTAAGTGTAAATTAGAAAAACGCACTGTTTGACTTGTGTTAGAGGTATTTTGGTTGTCGAGAGTATTTTAAAAAAACTTGATGGGCTTAATTCAGTCTGGGTTTTCAATATCAAGCGAGTCACTGATTGTAGTCACAACCAATCAAGTTGGTTTGGTCTAATTTGGGTTGTATACATAATTGATCTTATGACTAAACTAGGCCAACTAGACAACCAATTCCAAGTTAGACCGACCAATCCATGATCCAGTTCAGTTTTCACAACACTACCAAATAGTTACTTATATATTAATACACTATAATATAGACATTTCCCTTTGATATATTAGTGCATTAATCTATGCACTACATGGAGTTAAATTTATTACTTATATTTTAACATATTATTTTCCCAGTTATTTTTCATTTTATATATAAGTATATCTTAGTAGAAAAAATGTAAATATTTCTAAAATATATTAACATAATTATAATTGTTGATATATATCTTATATTATTTTAATTTATACAAATGTTTGTTTTAGAAATTATTATCTTTATAACATATTTGAACTTGTATATAACTTGGGCGTATACATAATTTTAAAGGGAAATATTAATAATGAAAAATATATTTCATTACAATTATTAATTTTTTAAAATATGTTTCCATCATAAAGGAAAAACTGAAGTGGATTAGTTGGTCACTAGAAGGGGATCGTATAGTGACATAGGAACTGACTATTTTTTTTCCCAAACAAAGGCACTTTCTTTTGATTTTTTCCTTCTCAAGCTTCTTGAATAAAAATCAAAATTTCTTTTAGCAACAAGACTTTTCCTTCTTAAGTACTTTAATAAAATAATAACCTAATGTATAACTTCCAAGTAAAACTTAAAGATATTGCTTTAAAAACTACTTGTAAAATCATAGATTCTGTTATCAAACAAATTTTGGTTTTCACTTTCTAATACAAGGTATATGCTACTTCTAAACTTAGAAGTTATTTTGTAAAAACTTTTGCATAAATATAAAAGCTAAGTTTTTTTGAAAAGAAACATTTTTTCAAAACAAAAGATAAGTAGCAATAAACTAAAAGTATATGAGAAGTAGTAAAGAAAGATATAAGACCTGAAGGAATTATATTGGTTCACCCCAACCTGAACTACATCCAGTACCTACAGTTGTAGGCTTTCTCTACTAAGACCTAGAAGACAACCATGGTATTCATTCTTTTGAAGCCTCCATAGGCTCCCTACACCCAATATTCTAAACCTTTGTAAGTTTCACTTAGTATTCATTGATTACCTCTGTAGACAACCCCACCATCAATATTCTTAACCCCTATAGGTTTCACTTAGTATTCTGTAAACCTTTGAAGGATCTTCCAAGTATTCTTTCAAAAAGCCTCTTCAGACTTCACCCTAGTATTCTTTCAAAAAGCCTCTCTAGGATTCATACCCTCAACAGAAAATGCTACTAGATGTTAGGTCTGGACGACCGCTAGTTTCATCTACCTTGGACTTTGATGAATAACAAAAAGTATAAATTAATGATATTCTAATGAGTTTTTAACATGTGAACAAGTTTGATAACTGGATAGATTCTATTTCTTAAAGGATTTAACAATATGTTGTATCGTCCAAGAAGAACTGTTATGTTAACTATTTATCCAGCGTCAAATGCGCTAAAATGAAATGGTGTCCACTCTCTTTGACAATTAGTGTTATACACTATGTTATTTTTTATACCATGCATCTAGCTAGTAAGTAACTCATACATCCTTTGAAATGATCAGCACTGTCAAAAAGTCTATGATAATAACGATAAAAGGGAAGTACACGCATTCCATCCTATACATAGTCATTTTGTCTTTCTCTATTTTGAAATGCTAATACTTGAATTTAAGGAAAGGACAAAATAAAAGGTGTTGATAAGAATATTCTCTAAAGGTCACTTTTTCTAAAAGACAAGGAGCACATGGGATTGTTTATACTATCATACAAATCCTTGCTAATTAGAGCACGCCACATAGCCTTCTCCTTTACTGTGAGACAATAGTCTTTTCAAGGAATCAACGATGATCCCGCAATGGATCTCACACAGAAGTTTATAAAAGAAAGTCACTACTAAAAAAGAGAAGTGGAAAAATATTGACGAAAAAGAAAGAAATTAACTGAAGCAAAACTCTGCTGAAATTACTGGATGAATAATACAAAACTCTCATTTGTTTATTCTTTGTTGAGCAAAGTCATTTTGTAATCGAGCTTTATTGTATATCCACTCTTTGTGTTGTTGAATGCTTGTATTCATTCAAACTATTATTTTTGAAAACCAAGAGTGGCTTAGTGTTACAAAATACTTAAGTTTCTCAGATTCAAAGAAAGTGCCAGAAGTGGTATTAAGAATACTTGTAAAGCCAGGAGTGGCAGGTCAGAATACTTGTTTGTAATCAAGTTTTTGATTAGTAGAACCCTTTACTGTTGAGTAAAGGAGAACTGGACGTAGCTCAGGTTGAGTGAATCAATATAAAATAAGTGTTTCTACTTCTCTCCTTTATGGTTTATTAAGCATTCCATTAACACTTTTTGCCACTCCTTTTATACCAAGTTTTTATTTGAAAATCTGTTTTAAAAGGATTATCTGTTACTAAGTGTCTAGATGATCAAACTTGTATTTATTAAACATTGATTTTCTCCTCAATGGACTATCAATCTTCTACATTTACATCCATATCTGGGCTAAAATTTGTACAAGTTTATTATATCATTGATTAACACACTACTTAACCCTTCTTCTAGTGTGATTGTTGTTATTTCAATTGGTATTAGAGCTTGGCCTTAAGGGTTGAGTATCTAACAATACTAAGAAAAAGATCCAGGACATCATATATATGGAAGGAGCGCATATAATATGATTACTGGAAGGAGCGCATGATAGCTCACTTTGAATCTATTCATATAGATCTATGGGATGTGCTAGAAAATGGTGATTATATTCCGTATGATAATTAGCTGAATGAGATTCCTAGAGGCCAATTGACGGAGGAGCAAAAACTCATATTTTTGCTCAACTTCAAGGCTCAGAACGTGATGCTTTGAGCACTATCCAAAGAAGAATGTGGGACACTCTGGCTGTAACATATGAAGGTACATCATAGGTAAAGAAGAACAAACTCAGTCTCTGCACTCATAAGTATGAACTCTTCGCTATGTAAGAAGGCGAAGACATACAATGTATGTTTGGATGCTTCCAAACCATTCTCAATGAACTAAGATCCTTAGGTAGAACTTATGATAATTATGATCATATTGACAAAATTCTAAGAAGTTTGTCCAAGAAGTGGAGACCATAGGTAACCGCACTAAGAGCCTTAAAGAATCTTGATTCTATGTCTCTTGAGAAACTAGTTGGTACCCTCAAGGTTCATGAACAAGAACTTTAGTAGGATGAAGGAACCAAAAGAGAAAAGTCTTTGGCTCTTAGCAGCCAAAAGAACAAGAAGGCATCATTGTCTAGAGAACATGTATCGAGAACTTCGTACAAAGGTCTAAAGGCTGGTGATCCATCTGAAGAAGATTCTAATGAAGATGAGCTTGCCTTCATTTAATGTAAAATCCACAAAATATAGAGAAACAAAAGTGGCTCCAAGTGGAAGAACTCTTCAAGAAGAATGTCCAAAGACAAGAAAGATAAAGACATGATCTCCATAATTTTCTATGAATGCAAAAAGCCCGGACACTTAAAATCTGAATGTCCAAAACTGGAGAAAGGTTAGGACAAGAAGAAATACTTCAAGAACAAATAAGAAAAAGGGTCTTGTGAGCACATGGAAAGATCTGGATGACACTTCATCTAATGAAGATGATGAAGAAGCCAACTTATGTATGATGGCAGAGACAACATCTGATGAATCCGAATCAAATCAGGAAGATGAGGTAAATTCCAATGACCTAGAAATTCTTAGAAAGTCTTATCATGAACTTTTATCTAATTCATCTATTCTATCAAAATCTTACAAACAATTGCAAAAATATTTCAAAAATTTGTCCAAAGATCATTTGAAACTTGATAAAACTCTTCAGCATCAAGAAGAAATTTCAATGGACGTGTCCACTCAAACATGTGAAACTTGTATGACTCTTAAAGAAAAAGAGTTCGAGCTATGTCTTGAGATTGAGACAAGTGCTAGAGAAAAATCTACTATTCTCAAGAACTTTTAGGAGTTGGAAAACAAACTGAAAGATCTTCAAAATTATCTGAAGAAGCTAAATGAACTTCATGATTATCAAAAAGAAGAAAGATATGATATATGGATAGAATGTACAGAAGCACATAGATTATGAAGATCTCAAAATGAGTAAGCATAATATTTGGGTGGAATGTGAAGAACACAAAAGATTTGTAAAATTCTTGAATGATAAGCTTTTGAAGAACCAAGAAGTTATGGGTCAACCTTAAGATGCTGTCAAACATCATGAGAAAATTAGAACCTTGAAAACTACATTAGCTAAATTTGTCAATGGAATGGATAATCTTAACAAATTGTTAGAATACTATAGAAGTTCCTCAAACAAATCTGGAAATGGATATGATGGAAAGGTATATGTTCATGATAAGGATACATAATCCAAGTGTAATGACTGACCTAAGAATGGTATAATCAATACTTTTATGGTTAACACGAAAGGACCCAAAAATATTTGGGTACTTAAGAAAAATATTATTTTTTTTGAAAATATCCTTGATAACAGGAAGCAAATACCTATCATGGTACTTGGACAGTGGTTGCTCATGACACATGACAGAGAAAGGTGTATGTTCCAATTTATGACTCCCTATCATGGAGGGAATAAAAAATGAAAAATAACCAGAGTAGGTAGAGTAAGTATTCATCCTTATCCCTCTATTGATAATGTTTTGTTTGTTAAAGGTATTAAATACAATCTACTGAGCATAAGCCAATTATGTGAAAGTGGATACAATGTTTCATTTAACAAAGATGAGTGTGTCGTCCTATGTAAAGATGGGTTCCCTCTATTCTCTGCCAAGAAAAAAGGTAACCTTTACAAAACTAGACTGAGATATCTTATAGATCAAAAAGTACCCTGCATACTGTCTGTTAAAGAAAATCACTGGATATGGCATAAGAAACATGGTCATGTAAGTTGAAGGTTAATCTCTAAACTATAGAAAAACAACCTTGTAAAAGGTCTACCAAGTATGTCATACAAGGATGATTTACTTTGTGAGGCATGTCTAAAAGGTAAAAAAATTAAAAATTCTTTTTCTAGTAAAAACATGGTTTCCACCTCTAAACCCTTGCAGTTGATACACCTTGATCTATTTGGTCCAACCAAAATTGTGTCCACAAGTGGAAAGAGGTATAGACTTGTCATAGTGGATGACTACTTTAGATGGACATGGGTCATGTTCCTAAATCATAAGGATGAGTCTTTTGATATATTCTTTAAATTCTATAAACAGGTTCAAAATGAAAAAGGAGTATGCATTACTTCAATCAGAAGTGATCATGAGGAAATTTGAAAATGACAAGTTTTAATTGTTCTGTGAAGAAAATGGAATTCTTCATATTTTTTCAACACCAAGAATAGCTTAACAAAATGGATTAGTTGAAAGAAAGAACAGATCTCTACAAGAAATTGCTAGAACCATGCTTAATGATAATTCAACCCTTAAGCACTTTTATGCTAAAGCAGTGAATATTGTATGTTATCTTCAAAACATAATTTACATAAGACCTGTCCTTAAAAAGACTCCTTATGAATTATGGAAAGGACCAAAACCCAACATATCATATTTTTATCCCTTTGGATGCAAATGTTTTATTCTCTACATAAAGGATAACTTGGGAAATTTTGATTCAAAAAGTGATAGTGGGCTATTTCTTGGATACTATGAAACTTCAAAGGAATTCAAAGTTTATAACTCAATTGAAAAAGGTATTCATATAAGATTTATCAGAGCTAGATGAGTCTTTTGCACATCTATGACTGGGCGACGACTCTATAACAACTAGCTCATCCAGACTAAATCTAGAGATAGAAGCGTCCACTCAACAAGAATTTCAAGAAGAGGTAATTGAATCCACTGAACGCATCATGAGAAGAAATCATCTAGAAAGTCAAATCATTGGTGATCCAGCAGATCATGTTTAAACAAGATCATCACTTAGAACACAAGGGCACACTGCATTGATCTCTAAAATGGAACCCAAACACATTGATGATGCAATGCAAGATGACAACTGGGTTAGAGCAATGCAAGAAGAGCTTGATCAGTTTCAGAAGAATAATGTTTGGAAGTTAGTTGAATTGACAAAAGGAAAGAAAGTTGTTGGAGTGAAATGGGTCTTTCATAACAAACTGGATGAAAATGGTAAGGTTGTGAGAAACAAAGCAAGGTTAGTTGCTAAAGGATACTCACAACAAGAAGATATAGACTACAAAGAAACTTATGCACCTATAGCTTGTTTAGAGGAAACACTAATCTTACTTTCATTTGCATCTTATAGCTATATGAAACTATATCACATGGACGTAAAAAACACATTTCTAAATGGCTTAATCCAAGAGGAAGTTTATGTTGAACAACCTCCAGGATTTGAAAGTGGAACCTTTCCTTAACATGTTTTTAAGCTCAACCAAGCCCTATATGGACTTAAGCAAGCTCCTAGAGCTTGGTACAAAAATGTAAGTTCATTTCTCTTGTAAAATGGTTTTAAGCGAGGAAAGGTTGACACAACACTCTTTTGCAAAAACTATGATTCTTAATTCTTATTAGTGCAAGTATATGTGGACGATATCCTTTTTTGTGATACTAATGAAATGCTTTGTGAATATTTTTCTAAGATGATGCAAATAGAATTTGAAATGAGCATGATGGGAGAGCTGAAATTCTTTCGTGAATTACAAATAAAACAAACACCCAAAGTCATCTACATCCATTAAATCAAGTATGTGAAATAATTAGTGAAGAAATTAAACATGGATGATGCAAAAGAAATGAAGACTCCAATGCATTCCATGACATACCTTGGACTGGGCAAGGAGTTAACAAAGGTGGATGAGACTCAATACGAAGCAATGATTGGCTCACTACTTTATTTAACTGTCCAAGCCTAATATAATGTTCAGTGTTTGTCTATGTGCAAGATTTCAAAAAGAACCATGGGAAGTTCATTTAACTGTAGTAAAATAAATTTTTAGATATCTAATTAGACCTTCTAATCTTGGTCTTCTGTTAAAAAGAAGTGAAAGTTTTAGACTTACAAGCTACTGTGACACTGATTATGCTTGTGATAAAGTTGAAAGAAAAAACATTAGTGGAAGTTGTCACTTTATTGGTGAAAAAACACTGATTATGCTTGTGACTACTGAAGCAAGCCTCAATTGCATTATCCACTATTGAAGCTGAATATATGTCAGCAGTAAGTTGTTCTATCAATTACTTTGGATAAAGAATCACCTTCAAGAGTATTTATGAGAGTAAAATTCCCATCTATTGTGACAACAATATTACTATTAGTCTTTCAAAAAATCCAACATTGCATTCTAGAGCTAAACATATAGAAATTAAACATCATTTCATAAGAGATCACACTCAGAATAGGATAGTGGACTTACAATTTGTACCCACTGATAATCAACTTGCTGATATCTTTACAAAACCCTTAACGGAAGAAAGGTTGATTTTGTTAAGAAGTCAACTTGGAATGATCTCTGTTAATGAATGATTTAATCTCAATATGTCGTCCACTATTACATCCAAGGATATATCATCCAATGGACATTAACACACACTCCCAACGTTTAATATATAGATGACATATCATGCATTTATATTGTTATGTAAAATGCAACATTTTTGTTTGGAAAAGTTGTAACATTTTTTGCTGAGTCTGTTGGAAATCGAGCTTAATAATTACTTTTGAAAAAGCCCACTATAAAACCTTAAGATGTCGAAACTCTTGGTATTACTCACCACTCTGAAACACTTCATCTTCTTTTCTAAAATTCAATAACTAACTCTCAAACTCTTTGCAATGGCCACCTCCAACTCCCCTATTTCTGAAATTATTCCAACGCTGGAAATCACTACTATCCACACAAACAATGAACCATCTACTCATGTAGAACACTTTTTTTGACAGTCGGGAACTCAAAAAAGTAGGTCTAAAGCTCAATGAGACTCTGCTATTCTATGGTGCCAGACACTTTTTCAATGAGCCACAAACCATATACCTCGAATTCATCAATACTTTCGGGAGGAATGTTGAGCTTGTCAACAACAAAATGATAGAATCCAATGTTCTAAGAGTCAAGGTCATGTTGCCCAACGATTTTATTGCTAAGGCAACACCTACCAAAAGGGATGGGAGAAGAACTATGACTCCCATGTTACAAGGGCGCTTTACAAAGAAAATGTTGAAAAAGATGGTGATCAAAAGACTATTGTGTACAATCTGATGTACGAGAAAGCAAAGATTTGGGCCAACATTTTGAATAAGAGTGTTTTCCACAAAGTAGGTTATAAAACAACTCTGTTAGACCTCCTCAAGTTTGTTCTTTTTCACTTAATGGAGAATCTATCTTTTGACCTGCCACACACCATCTACATCAACATATTAAGGAACATAAAGGGCTTAGGTGGTCTGGACGACATTTATTATGCCACTCTCATCAATAAGATGTTGTGGGATCAAGGGGTGTATCATGTATTCAACAAGATGGACGAAGACTCTGAGCACACCCTAATAGCCAAGGGTTTCGTTGTCGCTAAAAAAACAAAAGTTTAGCAAGACTAACCTAAAAGCTATGAAGGTTGCCTTAGAACAAAGTCAGAAGGAGACTCATCAGGTGGATTTAGACACCATTAACAAGAGGAAGCAGAAGAGGCTAGCCAAAGCCATTGCTGATGAAGA
Source organism: Glycine latifolia (assembly GCA_013407115.1). Taxonomy (NCBI): domain Eukaryota; kingdom Viridiplantae; phylum Streptophyta; class Magnoliopsida; order Fabales; family Fabaceae; genus Glycine; species Glycine latifolia. The sequence goes on along the minus strand of QARZ01000302.1, from coordinate 307,876 downwards.
TCAAGGTTTGAAAAACTTTGGTATCTCCAAAAAGATACAAAAGATTATGGTTGAGCAATAGAAGAAGAAGAAGACAAGGAAGCAATCCCAAAAAGAAGAGAAGGAAGAGTTACTTGCCAAGGAGCACAGGACCAAGAAAAGACATAAGCTATTTATTGCATCCAACCCTGTGAGTCCAGTGGCTGAAACCTCAATTCCACAAAGGCTGAAAGACCTAAGTGAGACTGGTTAATAAGATGAAGGCATTGTACAAGTAGCCTTTTGGAAAAGGAAAATAGCTGCCCTGGTTGCTTTTTCCTCAAAAAGGGTTAAAAAATTTGAACCAACCCTCCAACCGCGTATATCTATCATTCCCTCTGCAATACCAAGGCGCATCAAGACAAGGGCTGCCAAAGCAAATCCCAAGATTGGTGAAAAGGAATAGACAGTTTCATTCACTGGGAACCAGATTCTATGGGTGGATGCTCAAAAAGCCTTCACTTCTAGGTATGATGGAAGGGATAATGCTGAGCACCATGATGTCATTCAAGTGTTACATCCTGTTAGGAAGTATTACTCAAAAAGGCTTGTTCATGCTTATTCCTATTATGCTAGGACCTTCTAGAACCAGATTCTATGGATGGGCCCTTAAAAAGCCTCCATTTCTAGGAATAATGGAAGGGATAATGCTGACCATCGTGATGTCATTCAAGTGTTACATCCTATTAAAAAGTATCACTTTGATGATGCTTATGTCTGCTTTACCAAGGATGCTGACAACAACTCATTCATCAAACACCTACTCCAACTTCCTACCATTCAATACAAAGGCACTTATAATTTGAAAAAAATGACTGAAGACCAGATGCTAGCTCATGTGACTCGGCTCCATGAAGCTCAACAAAAGAGGAAGGCTGAAGAAGAAAATGTTCTTGTTGTTGCTATGAATGAAGATGCTACCTTCGTCTTAGATGAAGCATATATAGTTATGGGTAACACCATTTTACATGGGGTCATCATTGATCTTACCAACACTGGTGTCATAGACAAAACTCCTAAGGCATCCAATGCAGCCATAGCTGATGAAGTTGAACACAATGTTATAGAACCTGCTTCTAATCAGTCAATAACTTCAAATAAGGCTACTTTTAGAGATAAAGGAGAACTTGATGTTGTCATCTTCTACTCCACCAGTTTAGGGCCTACTTCTATAAACTATGCACAACTTGTTACTATTACCAAAGATCAAGTGCAAGACATGATAGGGCAAGCTATGGAAACATTTGCCAAATGGCAACGTCAAGAGAATGAACATTTCAGACTCTTTATGCAGAATGCAATCACCACCCAATTTTTATACCTTGGTGTTGTCCTTGTTAGACACAAGGGGAGCTTGAAGAGGATCAAGATGAGGAGGCTCTTTGACTTAGACAAGTTTTAACTTTTTACATGTCATTCAATTGAAGGCATATGTAATTTGTTAGTTGTTTAAAAGTTTCTTCCTATGATCCCTTGCATTGCATAAACATCATTCATTGGCTTGCATTCATGGTTTTTAAAAAAGCACATGTCTTGAGAAAAAGCTTTAAGTATTCATGGTTGCATAAAAATCCAAATTTCAATGGTTATGTTTTTGGAAAAACCATTTTCACACTGCATTAATCGATTAGCACAATTTGGTAATCTAATACTTGAGCCATGAAGAACAAAATAATCAATTACAAGCATTAAGTAATCGATTACACTGTGTAAACACAGAACAAGTCCTGACTATGTTAATCGATTACCATTTATCCGTAATCAATTACTAAGCACGTTTCTGAAAATGAGAATCCCTGTAGTAATCAATTACTTGACAGATTAATCGATTACTTTGTTCATGTATCTTTTTCAGAACGCTCAAGAACACTTTAATCGATTAAATATGTAATTAATCAATTACATAAGTGTAAATAATTGGTTACATGGATGATTTAATCGATTACATTCAATTACAATAGTTTTCTATAAATAGTTGTTGGGTCTTTTGATTTGTATAGATCATTACAATTCGAGATTTTCATTGTTTTTCAAAAGGCTTCTGAATTGAGAGAAAATACACTGAGTAAAAAAGCTCTTGTCCTACAATTCAAGATCTTCATGCATTATTGATAGAATTCTTTTTGGACAAGATTTCAAAGGAGTTTCTTGGAGAGCTTGGTTTGAAACTTGCTTTCTTTCAACCTGATTCTAGATTGGTAAACACATGCATTTTCATTCTTTGGATCATAAGGTTGTACCTCTCCTCTAAACTCTGGTTGTAATTCATTTTTTACTTTTCAGCTTGTTAGTTGCTATTACAAAAAGGTTCTTTAAGCTTGTCTAGAGTAGGGTTTCTCTAGAGGGAAGAGTAGAGAAGGGTTTCTCTATGTCTTGATCATTAAAAGTCTAGAGGATGTTTAGATTTTAGTTCTTTATCTAGGTTTGATAAAGGGTGATCTTTTGTAAGCTTGTAAAGAACAAATTTTTTGTTAATAGTGGAACTCTAGCCAAGGTTTGGTTAGAAGAAACTGGATGTAACTTCTCTTGTTGAGGAGTGAACCAGTATAGTTCTTGGTGTTCTCTTAGTCTCTTTTGTTGTAATTGATTGCTAATATTTTGGTTAATCTTTTCAAGATCAACAAATAAACATTTTCTGCTATTGCTTTCTGTAAAGGGTGAGTTTTGATTGACAGAAAGTTTCTTTTCTAAAAGGGTGTCATTGTGATATGATCCTAAATCCGTTGCTTGTTTTAAAGAAATTTTTAAAGACCTTGTTTTAACCAATTCACCCCCATTCTTGGTTAATTGTGTGTGTTCCTATTGTTTTCAGTCCTCCTTCAAAATATTCAACAAGCTCAGATGTCTATGGTCGATATTGTTGTTGCACCTGCACCTATTCCTTAACATCCATCTGCCCCTCAACCTCTTGAACCTTCACCACCACTAATCGCTGATCCAACACCACCACCACCTCCCTCTTCACCTCCACATTCTCAACCTTCACCCCTATCATCTGCTCAAAGCTGATAATGATGTTGCTCATTCTTGCTATCTTCAAACCTAATTTTTGCTTATGAAGAAAAGGGGAGAAGTAGGAATTTTGAGTGTAAAGAACTATATTACTAAACAAAAGTGCTTTTGGAGTATATTCATGTGTTTTCTTTTTTGTTATTTGTTAGTTACTATTAACTGTCATATTTTTTTCATGATTGAACTCAGGAGGAGTCTTAATGCTTTAAATTCATTCATCTCCAAAATTTATATTGTTTGTCATTATCAAAAAGAGAGATTGTTAGGTCTAGAGATCACTCGTCTCATCAACCTTGGATTTTGAGGAATAGCAAAAAGTATAAATTAATTATATTCTAATGAGTTTTTGACAAGTGAAAAGGTTCGACATGTGGACAGGTTCTATTTCTTAAAGGATTTCACAATATGTTGTTTCATCTAAGAAGAACTGCTTTGTTAACTATTTATCCAGAGTTCAACGCATTAAGACGAAATGGTGTTCACTCTCTTTGAAAATTAGTGTTATACACTACGTTATTGTTTATACCACGTGTCCAGCTAGTAAGTAACTCATACATCTTCTGAAATGACCAGCACTAGCAAAAATTCCATGTTAATGGTAAAAGGGAAGTACACGCATTCCATCCTATACAAATTCATTTTGTCTTTCTCTATTTTGAAATGTTAATATTTGAATTTAAGGAAAGGACAAAATAGAAGGTGCTGATAAGAATATTCTCTAAAAGACAAGGAACACTGTCTATACTACCATATAAATTCTCTCTAATCAGAACACACCATGTAGCCTTCTCTTTTACTATGAGACAATGCTCTTTTCAAGGAATCGACGCTAATCTCGCAACAGATCTCTCATAGATGTCTATAAAAGGCAATCATTACTGAAAAAAGAGAAGTGAAAAAATGCAAGAAATTAATTGAAGAAAAAGTTTGTTGAAATTACTAGACGAATAATACAAAGCTCTCATTTGTTTATTCATTTGTGAGAAAAGTCATTATGTAATTGATCTTTATTGTTTATCGACTCAATGAGTGTTGTTGAATATTTGTATTCATTCAAACTACTGTTTGTCAAAGCCAGGAGTGGCTTAGTGTTAAAAAGTACTTTGGTTTCTTAGATTTAGGGGGAGTCTACAAAAGTGCTAGAAGTGGTATTAAGAATACATGTAAAGCCAGGAGTGGTACATTAGAATACTTGTCTGTAATCAAGTTTGTGATTAGTAGAACCCTTTACTGTTGAATATAGGAGAACTGGACGTAGCTCAGGTTGAGTAAACGAGTACAAACCAAGAGTTTCTACTTCTCTCCTTTATGGTTTGTTGTGAATTCCATTAACACTCTCTATCACTCCTTTTATACCAAGTGTTTATTTGAAAATTTGTTTTAAAAGGATTCTTTGTTACTAAGTGTCTTGACAATCAAACTTGTGTTTATGAAACCTTGTTTTTCTCCTCAGTGGACGACCAATCTTTCTTCTATATTTACATCCATATCTGCACTAAAATTTATACAAGTTTAAGTTTATTATATCCTTATTTAACACACTATTCAACTCACTTCTGGTGTGATTGTTGTTATTTCACTAGACTTAAACAACACTTGTTGTGTTGATACTTATCTTTAGATGCAAAAATCCCCTTTTGTGATAAAGTCATTTGGCTAATGAGGATTCTTTTGATTTAGGTATTCTAGATAATTTTTTAAAAACCTTACCTCTTAACTTGGCATTCATTCCTTACAAGTTTCTCTTTCTAAATTGTGTCCATAATAGAGGTTTGGAGCTAGCCATTTATGGCCGTTTGAGGTAGAATTGAAACTTCAAAAAGGAGTGACCGTGATAGCACCGGCGATAATTAATGGCTCATATCACATTGACGTAAATGAGGTTACTTCTTACTCATAAGGAATACTACAAAGCTTCATGTTTTGTTTCAGAAAAATAGTGGTCGATATAGCATCGAACATAATTAAGAATCTAGAACGCATTGTTGTAAATGAAGTTATTGTTCACTATCAGGAATCCTGCCGAGCTTCTTCTTTTGTTCCACCAAAAGGAACACTCGAGATAGAACTGATGACAATCAATGGCCAAGAATGCATTGACGTAAACGACGTTAGTGTTGACAAGATAGGAATCATGAAAATCTTTTGTGCAAAAAAAGAGAGATTGACATAACACTGACTCTAATCAATGGCCCTAAACGCATTGACATACACAGGGTTAATGTTTACTCGTTCATAATCTTGTAGAACTTCATCTTTTGTGCCAAAAAAGTAGTGGCCGAAATAAAATCAACAACAATCAATGGCCCATAACGCATTGATGTAAACGAGATGACTGCTCACCCGTCAAGAATCCTATAGAATTTCATCTTTTGTGCCAGAAAATGAGCGATGAGATAGCACCAACGACAATCAATGGCCCAAAAAGCATAGACGTAAACAAAGTTACTATTCACCCATCTGGAATCCTACACAACTTTGACTTTCGTGCTAGAAAAAGAGTGACCAAGATTGCACCAACAACAATCAACGTCCGAAAACGCATTGACATAGACAAGGCTACTGTTTACTTGTTAGGAATCCTACAGAGCTTCAAGTTTTGTGCTAGAAAAGGTGCGATCGAGATAGTATTGATGACAATCAAAGACCTGTAATGGATTGAAGACAGGTAGTAGGAAAGATACATTCGGATTTGATAGCTCACCAATTCTAATCTTGTAAAGATTTACTTTCCTCTTTGCACAAAAGATTAAGGAACCATCATAGTTCTAAACGATGCACCCATCTTTGTTAAAGAAAACATCATATCCAATGTAACATCCTCAACTGTTTATTTTCAGCTAATAGTCATGTTCAAATTAATTATGTATATGTGATAATAATTTGATAGAAGAAGAATAGGATAGAATTTATTTTAACACAAGCTTTTCAAAATTGTCCACACTCAAAAAACAGCTTCTGCCACCCTTATTAAAAAATTTAAATCTCTCTCATTTCTTATTCAAATTAGGTGTATGATATATGGAATTAAATATCTAGATGTCAAATATAACATATAAAAATTTCATCTAAATTTAGATTGTGCTGCTTGCAGTCACAAAAACACTAAGATGTAAGTGTGAAATTTTGAGCTCTCTGACAGGTTTAGAGTCTAGTTTTAAAAATGCTATAGCTAGAGTTTTAGAAATCCAAATAAGGCATGTGATGCCTTGTTAGAAAGCTTAGGAAGTCTAGTTTAACATACTAAAAGATGAGAATTTATGGACTAATAGATTGGTACATAATATAATAAGAACAAACCACATATGGTTAAGTGTTTCTAACTATTTGAAAAATCTGGATTGGGCAAAACGTGTAACTCCCAGAAATTTGGCACAAGGAATACAAGCTTTAGCAAAAAAATTGGACCAATCAGAGGTTGCCTCATGCAAGGTTCCTTTTCACGTGCATAAGAGTCATTAAAGAAGGGAAATCTTGCACCAAAACAATAAGCTAGAAGCAAAGTTGTGAAGTGTAGGTTGCTGTAAAATTGGAAGGCTGAAGGGAAAAGATAATTTATTACAAGAACCAAGTAAATAGATCTCCTCTACCCAGCCATGTCCCATGTAGCATAACCAGCTGCCCAAGTCAATGAATTAGGGAATCTTTACCAAGAAAATCTAGTGCAAGATAAGGTTTTAGAAGAATATCTCTTAAAGTAATGATGAGTTAGTTAAGTTCTAACCAAACTAACTACTAATTCAGTTATAATCTAACTAAATTCACTTAAAACTTAACTAATTAAATTAGTATAAATATCTAAGGATGTTAAAAAATTTTGCACATAGGATTGCTAGCTTCAAACCTCATGGCTACTTGTTTCCCTTGCACCTTGCTTTTCACTTCATACCTTATTTTACTACTCACACCCATGGCTTCATCTATACTATCCTATACATCAAATTTTCTTCTTTTCAAGATTTCATTCCTAACAAGATTTCCAAGAAAAGCAGCCACTTAATCAATTGCAAATCCAAATTCATTTGAGGTAGGCTAGGCTTCAATCTCTAATTAAGGATTTATTTGGACTAACCTATATGTGTAATGGTGGAGATTTATGGTTGATTATTTAGGCTGAAATTTCATATCATTAAAGGGTAATTTATGATGTGGTTATGTTGATTTAAGAATAGGATAGGTTGATGATTTAAATGCTGAAATATTAGTGATATTTGGACTTGATTTTGATGACCTTTGGATTTGATTTTGATGACATTTGGACTGTTCTTTTATATTTATATTGTGGGGCTGTTTTAAATTAATTTTGAGAATTAGAGGTTGAATGGTACGTGATAAATGGTTTAAATACTTAAGCAGTTCAACTTTGAGGATTAAGTAGTAGGGTGGTAGGTGAAAGGAGATTAAGATCTAAACTAAGTTCTAATATTTTCTTGAGAAGCTCTAAAGGAATTAAGAACTTATTTGAAAGATATTTTGTGGTTTATTAGTAAGAATTCTAACATGATTTGTCTGTAGCTTGAGGATATTCAATTCTCATGCATAAGTTGGTATGATTTTGCTTGAATAAGGTATGGTAGCCTAACCATAAATTTGGTTTGTATGATGTTTGTGATGGAAAATTTTTCCATGAGGTTGTATGAATTTTCTCATGGATTGTATTATTGATGAAAATGATGGATTTGATGTGATGATATGTTGATTCATATTTTCGAGTCCAGTACGAGATTTGCGAAACAAAATCTGATACTACATCCAGTACGAGATGTAGAGACCAGGTGCAAATACATGGAATGACATGCACGACTAGCGTAAGACGGCTGCAACATTTCTACATCCAGTACAGGATGTAGCTACATACAGTACGATATGTAGAAGCCATGTGCACCCTAGAATTTCGTTCATGCATACATATTGTTTGAATGGTTATTTATTGTATGGATTTTGTTGGAATTTATTGATGATTTACTAACCTACTAACGTATTTTGTGGTTTAGTTTTGCCTACTGAGAAATTTTATTTCTCACTAGATTTATTTCATTTTTTGTTTAGATGGCAACCGTGATCATGTTCTTTGATGCGTTGAATTGGTGGAGGTGTAGGAATGAAGATAGAAACTATGTTGGTGTATGGAAAATCTTGTACTTGTATTATAAGACATGATGTAACAAGTAATCTGTTTCGTTTAATGAATGAAGTTTCCACTTATAAAATTTATACGTTTTAGAATTCTTACTAATATATGTTCCTTAAAAAGAAATAGAAAAAAAAATCTAGGAATATATTTAGGTCGTTACATCCACTGCCACATAATTGACTTATGCTCAGTAGATTATATTTTAATTCTTCAAGAAACAACACATTATCAATAGGTGGATAAGGATGTATACCTAACTTACGTACTCCATGTCGCAACCTATCCGACCACGACAGGAACGGCGATGAAAAAAAGAAAAAGAAGAAGATTCCCAAAAAAGGGAAACTTGTGATGGAGTCGCCACCAACGTTTATTTAAGGAAAACGTTGGAAAAAACCAAAAGATAAGACATGGTCTACGATTTGAGAGAAAAAGAGTTCGGGAGTCATTTACGTACGGGGAAGGTGTTAGCACCCCATGCGTCCGTCATGAAGACGACAGCCTTTAATCGAGTGTGCTAAGAGTAAAGTGACTTTTTAATTATTTGTCTTTCCTTAAAAACATGACTTATGCTTCTTTTATTTTTGTTTATTTAGAAAAGAAAATCAAATTTTTATTTTTTATAAAAAGAAAAGATTTTATATTTTTTTTGTTTTTTGGGGTCGACAAGGGGCTTGCCCTCGCTCCTACATATCCCCGAATGCAATGAGGAATCAGACTTACGTAGTTCTTTTTTGAAAGATTTATTTTAATTGCATGGAAAATAGTCGTTAAGGCGTTGGACCTTGCAACAACATGAATTTGAAGAAAAAGCGGAGAGAATCGCTTAAGGCATTGAACCTTAAAACGATCTTAAACTTGAAGAAGAAGTGAAGAGAATCACTAAGGCATTGGACCTTGAAGCGATCTCGAGTAATATGAAATATTTCTTTGAGAAAAAGAAGAATTGAGTGATACTTCATTTGAGTATTTTGAGCTTTTTTTAGAAAAAGATTTTGAATTTGCGGTAAACTCTATGAAATCAAGCAAGTCGGGGACCCAGCATGATATTCACAAAATCTATCCGCGTGTTATTAAAACACCACCAAGCAAGTCGGAGACCCAGCATGGAGTGTACAAAACATACGGGCGTACTAAAGAATACTAATGATAACTGACATTACGTAATCAAATAAATCAAAATAGAAATAGAAAGAGATAGAATAGAAGTGGGGAGTACACTTAGTGATCAGGGGTGCATACAATACAAAAAGCGGTGCAATCAGCAGTGCATACTTAATTACAAAATGGGCTAGGCCCAATAGATATAGGTGCATTTATGAATGTGCAGGTGTGGGCCAGGCCCAAGTGCTGGGGGGTATGCAATCATTAAAACACAGTTGCAAAAAGTATTACGAAATTCGTAACTCTATTGGGCAGGCCCAAGTCCTGAAGGTTTATCCTTAGTAAATATGCGGGCGCAAAAAGTAAGTTTGTTGTTTTTTTAATTTTTTTATTTTGTTGCCAGTTGGGCTAGGCCCAGTAAAAAACAAAAAACAAAAAAGGGTAGTGAACTTATCAAAAGCAGGGTGCAAAAAGCAATTTCTGTTTTTTTTTAATTTTAGGATTAGAACCGGGTCAGTGCGACCCGGCCCAACCCGTATTTTGGTGATGGGCAAAGCAGCTGCAGCTGCTGCACGAAAAAAACAAGGGAACCACCTCTAATGGTGGCAAGGTCACCTTATCACCACCCAACACAAGGGCCCGGCGGCGCTAGGACGGCCGGAGGTGATAGCGGCACTACGACGTAGTGGTGGCAGCGGTGGTTGCCGGAAACAACCCCTAAACTAAAGGCAAAAAGAAAATAAAAGAAAGGAAAGAAGAAACAATTACAAGCATGGTGATGATGGTGGTGCGTGTGTGGTGTGGTGGTGGTGGTCGCGGTGGTGCGCGGTGGTGGTGGTGGCTAAAAATGAAAAAAGTAAAAGAAAGAGAAAGAAAAGGGAGAAGGGAGATGAGGGAAGAGAGAAAATGAGGAAGTTACCTGAGATCCCTCTTCTTCCTCTGGCTCCCTTGCCAAATGGCGCTCTCTGATTGGATTCCCTTGCTCTCCGGATCCGTGTATGGCTGCCCAATTTTCTCCCCCGTTGCCTTTTTTTCCTTTTTATAATGCTGTTATTTCTGACCTAATGGGCCTTGTGGCCCTTTTTCTTTCCTTTTTACTATCTACTGCACTATTTTTGCTTTCTGTTATTTTTTTCCCTTTTTTTTATTATTTACTATCATTATTTATTTTTTATTTTTTTTAAACTGTTATATACTTTTATTATTATTTTTATTTTATCCTTTTTTTACTATTTTTTTCATTTAAATTAATAATAATAATAATGATAATAATGGTAATAATTTTCTTCTCTTCTTTTTTTTTTTTTTTGAGAGGGGTACCCGGACAAAATTAGGGTATGACACTCCAGTTATCAAACCTTTTTGATTTCTTCCAAAAGTTATAATTCCACCATGCATAGGGGTCAGGCATTGGAACATACACCTTTTTCCTGTCATGTGTCATGAACAGCCACTATCCAGGTACCATGATAGGTGTTTCTTTCATGTTGTCAAGGATATCTGCAACATGAATAATCTTGTCCTTAGGTACTCAAATATTTGTGGGTCCTTTCTTGTTAGTGTTGAATACATTGGACATACCCTTCTTTGCTAAGTCCTTGCATTTGGACGTCATGTGTCCAACTTTGCCATAGAACTAACAAACAATTTGTATGCTCATCATGAACATAATTTCTCCCTTTGTACCCATGACCAGATTTGTCCATAGGACTTTTGTTGTACCTTAACAATTTGCCAAGGCATTTAGATTCTCGAACAAATGTGGCTAAGGTTTTCTTTAAAGTATCAATTTCCTTATGAAGTTTTACAACATCTTGAGGTTGACCCTTTCAAGCATCATTCTTTAAAAGCTTGTCTTTTACAACTTCCGCATATCGTTTGTGATGTTCACATTCTACCCAAAGATCGTGTTTAGTTTTTTTCAAGTTCTCATAATCATTGTGCACATGTGAACACTCTCTCCAAAGATCATATTTCCCTTAAAAGGTCATCATGAAGCTCTTTGAACTCTTTTAGTTCTTTTTGTAAAGCCTTAATTTTGTTTTCTAAATCAAGAAAAAACTTTTTTGGATATCTACTCAATCTCAAGGTAGAGCTTAGTCTCTTTTATCTTATAAGTTTCTTAAGCATTACACATCTAGGTGGATTCTTCCAAAGAACTATCTACTTTAGCATCAAGGACCTTTTTCAAGTTCTTTATGTTCTTTGGATAACTTTTTAAAATCTTTCGCAAATTTTTGTAAGCTTTTGAAAATATAGATGAGTTTTAAAGTAATTCATGATAAGTTTGTTTCAAAGATTCAGGGTCATTGAGATCTACCTCTTCCTCTTGTTTTGATTTTGATTCTTTTGTAGTTGTATCAACCATTAGAAACAAGTTGGCTTCCTCTACACCTTCTTCATTAGAGGTGGTATTGTCCAAGTCCTCTCATGTGCTCATGAGACTTTTCTTGTCCTTTGGCTTGAAGTACTTCTTTCCTTTTAATTTCTCTATTTCTAGGCATTCTCACTTGAAATGTCCAAACTTTTTGCACTCTTAGCATATTATAGAGCTTTTCTCTTTGTCTTTTCTCTTCTTGAATGCTTTCTTGAATGAGTTCTTTCATCTTGACTCATTCTTCTCTTCCACATCTTACAAATTTTTCTTGAGATTAATGTCAATTCATCATCCTCATTAGATTCTCTTTTTGCACATTATATAATAACATTAAACATGAGTTCTTTCACTAAATATATTTTTTTCTCACATATAAATGCAATACAATTTACACCACTGTAAATCTTATAAGTGAAAATTGTTCAGAGTATACAAACAACGTACTCGTGAATGTGTGTTAACAATGTATTGAACATATAATTAATTAAATGATAATTGCATTAAAGAGCGGTGATAAAATTACTATATTCCATGATGATTGTTGGTATCATCTAAGGTTCTTTGTTTCTATTTTTTTTTTATTTCTGAGATCAAGAATTCAAGATAATTAATCTTAGGATAAAAAGTAAATGACGTAGTAGAAGTGCTTATAGGACATTTCTTGCCGATTGAGATTTCCAGAACAATGCCATGCAGGTTATTTGATTCTTGTAAGAATAAATTGAGATAATATATCTAATTAAAAAAGTGTAAATCTCAGTATTTGAAAATATATTTAACTGTGAATCAGTTTTTGAAACAAAGAAAAATGTAAATAAGTTTTAAAAAATTTAGAGTTTCATTTAAATTTCTAAAATTAAGTAACCACTTTTTTCATTTTGGTTTCAAAACATATGTTATTATTATCATCCAAGTCCATGGACTAGGGACCAAAATGATAAAAAAATTAGTTAACTTTAAAGAGTTGAATAAAATCTACAAAAAAAATCAAAGACTTCTTGGAATTTTTTTTAGTTCTAAAAATTAATATTGTGACAACCAAATATAGTTTTAAGAACTAAACTACTCATTCATTAAACTATAAAAAGTAAATCGTGGAAGTTTAATATTTGAATTGGTCATGGCTATTTATTCCATTCGTTACATTTCTTTATCATAATTATGTTTGTGTGTGAGTTTGACAAATATGCTATAATAATTAGTAAAATTTATTGGAGTTATAAAGTTGGTTTGGTAGTTGAAAGGAGAATGGGAGAAAAACATAGTAGATTTAAATTTTTTTCAACTAAGATTTCCTAGGGATCGATGCCATGTTGATATTCTTGTATGATACATTATTATATATACTAATAATAAAAGATATATTTCAAATGTTGAAGAAGTCCACGTTGAAGTCATAATATGTTGAGAAATAAATCTAACTTTCTTTCTTTCAATAACCTAGCCATATCTTATCTTATATCCATATATAAAGCAGAAAACATACTAGGAACCAAAGACCAAGAATTACTAACGGGATAGTGTATTAGTGTGCTTTAGGTCCAGCAAATTGAAGTGATAAAATGGCCGAAAATCACAAAGAGAAAGTGAAACTTTTGGGAGTTATCGGAAGCCCATTTGTTTACAAGGTGCAGCTTGCACTGAAACTGAAGGGAGTCCAATACGAATTCTTTGAAGATAATTTGGAGCACAAGAGCCAACTCTTACTCAAATACAATCCTGTTCATAAGAAGGTTCCTGTGTTTGTTCACAACGAGAAGCCCATAATAGAGTCCCTTGTGATTCTTGAATATACAGATGAGACTTGGAAAGAGAACCCCATCTTACCTGAAGAGCCTTATTCAAGAGCCTTAGCTCGTTTCTGGGCCAAGTTCATTGATGAGAAGGTAAGTCCAGTTTTGCACATTCCCTTTTTTTTGGATCACATTTATGTATTGTTTAGGTATCAAACTTGTCTTATATAATCTTTTGGAGAACTTGCTAGTTGTTTCTCTAGTAAGCAACGCTTTCTATATAATACTATTAATTACACGTATCATTATTATTTTTATTCATGAGAATAGAAGACTATAAAAAAATTTATAACAACTCACATATTTTGTTCACTCTCTCGACGCATATATAATTATTTAATTATATTTTTAATACGATTTTATTTGTTGGCAGTGTCTTGTCAAACTACAAAATTGTGCACAAGTCATTAGTGTTTTATTTATGAATTTAATTAAAATATACTATAAAAAAATTGATACAGTTGTTTAATCATGGATAGTAAAATTGTATTGTTAACTTCTGTAATGATTATTTAAGTGAAAATAATACATACATTAACAGTGTAAATGTAAGATAATTTTATACTATTAATTAATCACAAAAGTATCATAAATTATAAATTTGTTACTTTTTATAATAATTATTTTAAAATTTATGCCAATAATATTTTTTATTGATTAAGAGTGTAAAATGTTTTTATACTAACAATACATATCTATTAAACTCTTACTTTAAAAGTTATATCTAGACTAATATTTAATTAGTTGATTATGTGAAAAAGAATTACATTTAATGTTTCAAAAATAAACTTTAGTATTTTTTATATTAAAATTATTTTCAACTTTAAAATAATAATAATATTATTATTATTATTTCATTTATAATAAATTTGTAAAGTATTCAAAAATTGAATAAATATAATGTATTTGACGGTGATGCATTGATAATATAAAATAATTTTAATGTATCATTCAATGATAAATCATCATTCAAAATAATTATTATAAAAATTAACAAATTTTTTATACATGATATTTATGATTGGATGATTGTGTAAAATTATTTTACATTATTGTCAATGTATAACTCTTTTTCTCAAATATAATTAGATAAAATATGGTTGAAAATATTTTAAAAAAATATTATTTTCAACGTGAAAAAACAAGTAACTAATAATTTAAAAAAATGAAAAAATAAAAAATACAGGGAGTAATATATGAAGACCACCTCAGTTTTATTTCCTTTGTTCAAAAAGCAATCCTTGTAACCTAGAATAAATTTTGATAAGATAAGTAATCCTCATTCCTCGCACAAGTGGCTCCACCTTGAATTTGACATGTGGGTGGGATCGTGGGCAGCACGCCTGTGTCACCACTAATTGGAGCTGGGAATTGAATTCTCTAGAGTTGATAATTGAACGGTAAACAATCCAATTCTAAATCTGACGGTGGTTTATTTTTAAAAAGAATTTCATGCTTCATTTTAATATAAAAAAAAAAACCTTGCAAAAGGTTAAAGATTTGTCGAGTTGAAAATGTATCTGCCAAAGATTTTAAAACCCTGCAGCTGAGTTTGTCAATATGTCATACTGGTAAAAAAATTTGAAAATTGAGCCGCCCTATTATCAGAAATAAGGTAGGAGTAGTTGTTGAACAAGTATTTATAGGTAGTTAATTTTTTCAAAATATTTAGATAAAAAAAGAAGTATAGTTATCGATTATTTCCCGAACTGAAAAGTATGCTAATATTCAATTCTTTAAAGAAATGGAGATCAAACAGAGTGGACCACGTCCTTTCATTTTGGGTATCTTCTTCAAACCACTCTGGGTACTTTTGGTGCCCAATTTTCGGAAACATATCTTTGGACACATGACAAGCCAACTACACATACCAATCAATATCAACCCTCTTTGCTTCCCAATTGAATACCACTAATTTTTTTAATAAGAGATTCCACTAACTTAGATTAACAAGTAAATTCTATTAACCCCTGAAATTTTATCAAACTTTTACCGGTACCTATCTCTTATAATACCTGTACACTAGTCTTTTTTAATTGTTTTAAAAAATATTATATTAACATCCTTGTACATTACACAAATCTTTCTTAATTATTTGAAATATATAGTACTCCATATTGTAAAAAAAACGAAGCTGCTGCAAATATTAAAAAAGTAGAAAGTTATACGTAATCTCAGAAAACCTCAAAAAGAATTAGTGTATTTACTTTAGATTAATTTAGTACTGGCTAACAGAAATATTCAAAAGTCCTAAGACAATAACTAATGTGTACTTTAATTTTATGATATCAGTGCTTGTCTACTGTATGGAAAGCTGCATCAACCTTTGACGAGAAAGAGCGTGAGAAGGCAATTGAAGAATCACGAGAAGTTCTGCAGATTCTTGAGAATGAGCTCAAGGACAAGTTCTTTGGTGGAGAAACATTTGGTTTTGTGGACATTGTTGGTACCTTCATAGCATTTTGGCTCCCAGCTATTGAAAAACTTGTGGGGCTGGAGTTGCTAACCAGTGAGAAATTTCCGAAGCTCTACAATTGGACCCATGAAGTGCTCAACCTTCCCTTTGTTGAGGAAACTCTGCCACCAGGAGAACCATTTTTTGCTGCCTTCAAAGCTAAACTCGAAAGCCTTGTTCCTTCAAAGTAGATGTGTAAAGTGTTTGGAAACTCCTTGAGAAATAAAAAAAATCATCTAAAATATATAAGCGATAATTATTAGATTTCTTAGTGAATGTGGAAATGTGAAACCAAACATGCTATTAATAATCATCCTGGTCTGAAATGGAGTTTTCTAGTGTTGGATTTTCAAATGAAAAATGGTTCAAATATCCTAGGATTTCTGTTCGGGTTAATAATTCCTAGGGTCTTGTTGCTGTTTTAGTTCATAAACAAAATCTGTTTTACTAACCGTGAAATAAAATTGTGTACGTGTAACCATGTGTGGCTTATAGTTGGTATTTCTTTCCTTTTTTTTACATAAAAGTTGAATTTTAGCCCAAAATTTGGTTAACATGTTCCATTTTCCTAATGGTCATGTGTTCGTAGCATGTTGATGAACTGAATGTGTTAATAAACATTATGTGTCAAAAGGGTGTCCTTGATAAATGAATATTTGTTTTATATCCGCCAAAGAAAACTTTATATATTAGCAGCGCCACAAGGGGTGCTAAAATATGCAGGAAAAACAAACCAATGCAGAGATGGCAAAAGAACTTAATATTTTTTTAATAAATAATTATTAATATGGTGTTGTTTCAAAACTATTTACGTAAATGGGGCTGCCAAACAAGCCCAAATTGGACATGACTGGTCACGCCCAATTTAGGTGTGACTAAGGGAGCAGTCATGCCCAATTTAGACTTGACTAGTCACGCCCAATTTGGACTTGTTTGGTCCCTATATAAGCCAAAACATTTTAGGGTTCAGGGGTTTTTACCATTTCACATTCTCTATAAAGTTTATGAATTTTTTCTCTAGAGTTTTTGAGTGAGTTATCTCTGCAGCGAAGCTCTGCCAACAAGTAAGTGAATTTAATAATTTTGCATATTATTTAATATTTTATATTATTGAATTATTTTGTTAGCGACGTAGGTAATTTTTATTAGCGTAGATGTTAGCTTCGTAGAAAATTGTTAGAGACTATTACATAGAATTATTTTACATGATAGGTTAGTTTAGGGTTAGGGTGTAGGGGTTAGGGTTTAGTTTTTAGGGGTTATGGTGTAGGGTGTAGGGTGTAGGGTTTAGTGTTTAGTGTTTGGGATTTAGGGTTTATGGTTTATGGTTTATGGGTTAGGGTTTAGGGTTTAGGATTTAGTTTATTTTTGAATTTAGAATTATTTTACTAAAGTTATTTAGTTCAATTTAGTTAGGACTATTTTATTAAAGTTATAGTCTAGTTTAGTTTATATTTTGATTAAAAGGAAGTATTAAATAAGGGTATTAAATTATAATTAGAATTTTGATTTATTTAGGATAATTATTTGTAACGTAATTTAATTTGAAGGTATTAAATTATTAATTATAATATTCATTTATTTATATTAAGATAGTGATTTCAGGAGGGCTTCCAGGGCCAGTGGAGTTTATGTTGGTGCCACAGCAACCTGTTTCGCACTTTCCATTGACCTGGATAAATTTATTTAAACCTCCTCTCTAAATCCATTTCTTCACACCTTATCTTCTAAATCTCTTATTATTCTATTGTTTATTTTGTTGACGGTAAGAAATGAGTTCAAGTGGTGAGTGTGTTCGTGTTGTGTTATTTTTTAATGGAAGGAAAGTTGAAGGGCGACATGGTGTTGTTTTTGAAAGGGAGAAAAGGCCAACACGTATTAAGCGAAACTCAACACTGGGTGAATTGCATGAGAAGATACGACAAAAATTAGGTCTGAAAGGCAACCAATGTATCACTTTGCTGACGACAAGATTATGGCAACATGAACAACACATGGGGTTTCAAGTACTGGATGATGAAGACATAGAAGTGATAATGGAAGAATTTTTCAACCAGTCAAGGAAAGATTTTTTTAGAGTTGTACGTTGATTTTACTAGAGTAGAGGATGTTGTTTTACCCATGAGGTCAGTTGCTTTAAATTTTGCACAAAATAGATCATCATATGCTACTCCAGTTGTAAACATGTCTGAGGAAGATGAACATGACCCAACTTGGGTTATGGATGACGATGAAGAGGATGACGATGATGAAAATATTGCAATGGAAGATCGTCTTCTTGAGGAGGATGCTAGTGCATCGGATAATGATGAGGATTGTGGTGTGCATGCGATTGAATTTCAAGAAGATACTAATGTGGGGTCGTCTTAAATCCCTCATCATCCGAACGTTGGATCTACTCAGCCAGAACAACCTATTGAAGGTATGTTAGATGAATGAAATGAATGAAAATGAAGTCATATATGTATATTTGTATATTATAGGATTTTATTTGCTTTATATGTTTATTAAACTGATTTTGTATGTGCAGGTGGTGAGCTCATTCCTTATTGGGATGGAATTCCACATTACACATATATTGATTAGAATCATCCAACTAAAGAAGAATCTTTTACCAGTTGTGCTTCGGGTTCAGGTTCAGTGCAGGTTCCATGGCAATTAGGGGATGAGTTGTTTGTTAAACAGGAATTTGACTCCAAAAAGGACGCGCAATTAGAAATTAAGTGGAACCTCATAAAGGAACATTAAGAAGTATTTGGGATTGAGAGCAAGCCTAACAAGTTTAGCATGCTAACATTCGCTTCCACGTTACCCAAAGGCAAAACATATGTCTCATTTCAGATAAGCACTAGAGCATATTATCTACCGTGGAGAATCATGCTGGTTGGCAACCACCTTATGCGCATCACGTGTTTTACCTTTGTCATATTACTAGTAATTTTAATCAAAGGTTCAGGAACGAAAAATTGAAGAAGGCCCTGATGAATTTAGGTATGCTTAACAACTATTTTTAATATATTAAATGGATATATCTGTAACCGGAATAGTGTTAATGGTATGATTCTTTTGCAGGTTATGCTCCCTCTATGGTTGATTTTGAGATAGTGTTTGCACGATTTCATGATACCAGTCCTCAGGTTGCATAATGGATTAATAGCATCCCTAAGGACAAGTGGACACGTGCATATGATGTAGATGGGAAAAGATTTGGCCATATGACAATAAACTTGTCTGAATCAGTAAACAGGATGTTGAAGGGAGCAAGAAACATGCCTATCATTGCTCTGGTGAAGCACACGTACAGCAGATTGGTTCATTATTTTGTATGCAGGGGTCAGGCGGCTGCTTCACAAGTTGACCATTCACAACAGCATTGCAAAAATATGGTTGATGCTATGAGACATAATCAGTCCCTTGCTACAGGCCACCATGTACGCACATATAATGTTGATCAAACATTATTTGAGGTGGACGAGGGGTGGGATAGGTCATATTCAGTCAACCTTGCAGAGCGTTTTTGTTAGTGTGGCAAGTTTAAGGCCTTCAAATACTCATGTAGTCACGCCACAGCTGCTGCTTTACATGTTCGTCATAATCCTTTTCAGTATGTGGATGATGTCTTCCTGGTAAGTAATTTGGTTCAGGCTTAATCATTGCCATGGCAGCCAATTGGTAATGAAGGTTCTATTCCACCAAGTGAAAATCCAGTTCTCATACCTGACAGGCACATGTTGCGTGCAAAGAGTCGTCCAAGGTCCATTAGAATACGTAACGAGATGGACGAAGTTGAAACAAGTCAAAGACGCGTCAAATGCGATCTTTGCAAGCAAGTTGGACATAATCGAAGAGCTTGTCCTAATCGTGGTACTATTTCATGATTTAGTAATGATGTTTCTTTAAATAGTAGTATGTGTTTGTATTTCATTTAAAAAAATCACAAATTTGTTGAAAATATGTTGAGACATTCATCATTTGCCAATTCGTATATATGTTTGTTTTTTTTTTTCTAAAATAGTATTTTTTTGGAATTTTTCAATTCTAAGTAGTATTTAAACACATCTAGGCTGGACATAATAATAATTAAAAACACCATGAATAATAGTAATTGAGATGAGAGACAGACAAACAAACGACAATAAACACTACTTAATAAAACAAAAATAACGGAACGAACAATTGAAATAACAATAACAATTGAAAATAACCAAACTTAATAAACACTGCTTCATAAAATGAAAATAACAATAAAAATTGAAATATGAAAAAAACCAAACTAATCATACTTTCAAAGACGTTGTGCAACAGACATGTGTTATTCCATTTGAATCAATCTAGTGAGCATGATGCCCAACATCTACAGCAAACATGTCTCTTCCATTTGGGTAACTGATTTGTTAAAAATAGCTAAAATATCTATTGGACAAAAACGTTTCCAGTAGTTGGATTCTGCTAACATCTTTAACACGTCTTCATCGCTTATCAACTCTATTATGTGATATTGAATTGTGTAGTTTGAATATTTTCCATGGGCTGATTGTCGAAAAAAAAAATTTCTTACCACATGTGAGTTGTGAATTCCATAAGGGGGAACCCCAACAGGCGCAACTTGCTTGATGACATCCTTGAGTGTTTCAATGTTGCATCTTGAAGGAATTTCAAATCTTATTGGATTTGTTATAGTAAAGGAATAACCCACAAAATTGCCTTGTCGTGGTGTGTTCCACTTGCCATTGTAATATAGCATTGCATCATGTGAGGGGACCATCGGGTGTTCTGTTGATGGTACATAATATTTCTATAGGGTCAACACTCGGGTATTGGTC
The DNA here is from genome assembly GCA_013407115.1 of Glycine latifolia. Lineage (NCBI taxonomy): Eukaryota > Viridiplantae > Streptophyta > Magnoliopsida > Fabales > Fabaceae > Glycine > Glycine latifolia. Next base: position 287,160 of record QARZ01000302.1, on the reverse strand, counting down.
ATTGCACATTAACATTGTGCAAACATCATCATCATTTGTGAATTGCAGAGAATGAAAAAAATATTGCTCACCTACATGTAGGGATGGCTGTTGGTAGTAGATTTCATCAACAAATTGGTCATTGGTTAGCAGAAGGGTGTTGTGCATCCTACTCTTAAGTGTCTGAAAAGAACACTCATTAGGAACTCGCATTGGTATTGGAGTAGGACATTGAAAAGATCCACCAGTTTGGTTGTGTTTGATTGATCCATTTGGAAAAACGAATGCTAATTTGGAGTTAGCAATGGTTTGAGTGCTTGTTTCTCCTAAGAATGCCATAGTATTAAGATTGAATGAAGGGAATGAGGTATGTTGTGTGGGAGTGTGTGGTTGTGTTACCTTACAGAGCGTTTTGTGTTATTTATAGTTGTGTGGTTGTCTTTCTGATAGAGGCTTGAATGGAATCCAATGTGCATAGTGTAATGTGTTGTGAATTTCGACTGAGATTTTACACTTCCCACATGGTGTAGCAGCCATGCATCATAGTGTTGTCAATGTCTTGTTACAGTTCCACATGGTGTAGCAGGCATGCATTCTGTCAAATTTATTTTAAACCGTATCAAGGACCATACAGTGTTTTAATATCATTCGTCATAGTATTGTCAATGTCATTTTGCAGTTCCACATGATGTATCTTACTTCAAGCAACTTTGCGTGGTTCGAATCAACAGTGGTTGTTCTTCCAGAACAGAACATGGAATGAGGATGAGTTGTCGAGGCTTCCATGCAAGGTTTGACAAATCAGTGCATGAAAATGAAAAGGAAGTGGTGCACGAAAAATAAAGTCCATTACACAAAAATGTTATCATGAATGTCAGACGATCAAATAAAGTCCATTACAAACGACAAATAATATACACACTATATAAATTAAATTTATGACTCTGGTGGCCACAGGTAATGACACGCCTGACGATCAGGTAACCTCCATCTACCACAGACTCGAGAAGGGCCTGCCTGAGAAGGGTCTTCCTGAGAAGGCTCTACATCTGCAGGTGGGTATGGAGTTGCTTGCTCTGGCGATGATGGCCGGGGATAATCAGGAGGTGGGGTGCCATGTGGTACATGTGATGGCCAATCCCCACAACCACTTGGAGAATAATCAACCTAAGCGAGCAAGCAGTCAATATCAGTAGCACTCCAATCCACAGTAGGTACGTCACTACTGCTCCCAAAAACTGCAACCTCTGAAGCCATGGCCAAAGCAGTAGCGTAATAGACAGGCTGTGACTGGGAATCTGGCGGTGGAGGAATATGAATCTGTGAACTGAATCCCTCATACCCCATGTCCCCTTACTAAGTAGCCTCATAATACATAGGTTGGCTACCGTATGTAGAACCTATCAGTGGAGGCCTAAACCAACCATTAGTGCGAGGCCTCAGAGCTCATATGGGCTCAGGAACATGGTGCATGGCTTTCCGTCAACGCTCTAGCCTATGTCCCTCCTATCTATGATGGGGAATGTCCACATGTACCTGTGGGTTGTGCTGAAGCTGTGATGGGCTGCATGTGGACCTGCCTCCTCCAGGCGACAGCTGCCTTTGAAGATACACATAATGCGACCAATCTCTTCATGCATCTAGTTGATGGTGAAACCTGGCCACTGCTCAGTGCCAGTCGCAAAGTACAGCATCTCCAGGCCATCAATCTACAACTTATAAAACAATTACATTAGTCCAGACATTAAATCCGTGATAATGAATATAAGTATAAAAATTATAATTAAACAACACTTACACCACGACCAGTCTTGGCAGCCCTCTTCGACACATAGCGCTTCCCATTCTCCTTGAGCCAAGCCATGTACTCATGGTTTGGTGACAGCAACCCATGCAGTAGTGGGGGCAAGTCGATGTGTCGGTCTCTAACCTCCCATCATCGTATAAAGGGTCTCAGCTTACGACCCCAATTATCTTGTTGTTTGCCTCGCAAGGACAAGTCATGCACACCCTTCAGCTTCCTAGGCCTTCGTGGGATTGGCTGATCCCTCCCAAATTGCCGCATGCATCTGTCTGGCTGGGAATACTCAACTGTGTGGAAGCATATAACTGGAGTAGTAGCCATCCACAACAGTCGCCACTGCTCAGATGCACCAAGGAAGTAGTAGCCTGCATATGGTTGCCAAACCACCTACACAAAAGAATTAAAACACAATTATGAAAGAACAGCGACCAAAAATGCAAATTATCAAAGTACATCAACCAAAAGTATTATAAATAAAAATACGTACCTCCTCCCGACAAAGGTAATCTAATATTAGTCGATACCAAAGAAGCTCGTGTGCTCGGTACCGACCTAAAACATTAAACCTAATTTCAAAATAACTACATTAGAATACTTATAAGAGTCATTAATACATAGTTAATAACAGAAAATAATAACACATATCTGTGTCCATAATGCCACGCCGACTGAGTAGGCTGTGGAATAGCTGGAGCAATGGGTGGGAATCTGAGCCACGCCCATATTTGGAGAAGCACGTGACACCCACCAATGTCACTTCTCTGTGGATCTGTACACTTGCACATTTGTCTAAACAAATATGCAAGGACTGCAAATCCCCAGCTATAGCTACCTATGTCTCCGAAGTCTCCTACAAGCAACGGGATGTAGCAACAGGCGACACTGCTCCCCTCGAATTTGTCGCATAGTAGCCATGCTCCAATCATATGTGTAATGTGCGCCTTCGTAAACCGCATGACTTCTACGGGATTCGTAACTACCTCACCCCAATGCGCATAATGTCTATCAAAATAAGACAGGTACAAAAATCCACCTTTCAGCTCACCCTCTTCCTGAGGAACATTACCAAATACTTCCTCAATGATGGTGGCCCAATCGTCAGAGGTGGATCCGCTAACTACATTACCGTCACTGGCCAATCCTAAGATACCAGCCACGCCAGATACCAGCCACGCCTTCCAACGTGATGGTCATCTCTTCCCGCATCATGTGAAATGTATGTGTCTCTGGTCTCTACCTCTCAACTAGAGCACTAATAAGCGCATGATGGATCTAAATTTTTTTAACAATAATCAATTCATATGTACAGTTATAAACAAAAACATTTTTGTAGTTTAAATATAACAATATTTAATCTATTCAATTCAGAATTTCATACCTGAATATGTCGCATGCGTGCAACATGTAGGAATCCAGCCTGTCCTAACATCTTAGCAACGATGTTAGGTATATTGTCACAGTCTGGCCTCCTCGTGACTTTACTACGTCAAGTCTTCAACACTCGACATGTGTCCTCGTTCCACACAGTCTCAGCAACATGTGTGCGCTACGTACGCCTCCGCAAAACACCCTACTTATACTAGGTAGGGATAACATGAGTCATTGGATCTCTGGGCTCACCCTCATGATTGGATCCAGACTGTGAAGAAGCAGACGATGATGAATCAGTCATCTATGACTATCTTAATATAAATAAATCAATATTATAATTAATAATTAAACAATTTTCAAACTAAATTACATTACAAATAATTATCCTAAATAAATCAAAATTATAATTAATAATTTAATACCCTTATTTAATACTTCCTATTAATCAAAATATAAACTAAACTAAACTATCACTTTAATAAAATAATTCTAACTAAACTGAACTAAGTAACTTTAGTAAAATAATTCTAAAAACTAAACTAAACTAAACCCTAAACACTAAACCATAAACCATAAACCATAATCCCTAAAACTTAAACCCTAAACTAAACTATCACTTTAATAAAATAATTCTAACTAAATTGAACTAAATAACTTTAGTAAAATAATTCTAAATTAAAAACTAAACACTAAATCCTAAACCCTAAACCCAAATCCATAAACCCTAAACCCTAAACTAAACTATCACTTTAATAAAATAGTTCTAACTAAACTGAACTAAATAACTTTAGCAAAATAATTCTAAATTAAAAACTAAACTAAACTAAACCCAAAACCCTAAAGTAAAGTATAATCTAAAATAATTCTATCTAACAGTCTCTAACCATTTTCTCTGAAGCTAAGATCTACGCCGATAAAAATTACCTACATCGCTAACAATTTAATATGGCCTTATCAATTTTCTAATTCAATAATATTAAATATTAAATAATATGCAAAATTATTAAATTCATTTACTTGTTGACAGAGCTTCGCTGCAGAGATAACCCTCTCACAACCTCTAGAGAAAAACTTCAGAAACTTTTACAGAGAAGGTGAAACGGTAAATATGTGGGAAAAGTAAAATTTGTTGGCTTATATAAGGACCAAACACGCCCAAATGTTTGGCAGCCCCATTTGCGTAAATAGTTTTGAAACAGCACTGTATTGGTAATTATTTATTAAAAAAGTATTATTTAGGTTCTTTTTCCCAGCAGAGAACCCGAAAACAACAAGTATCATATTATAAGACTAAAATTTGTTGGAGGTAAGGGGTTTGAGAGAGAGAAATGTTTAGTGTTGGATGCTTGAAGTATTACATCAAGAGACATCAGATGTGAAATGCTCAATAGTGTTACTTTCAGCTTAGGGAAAATCCTAGTGATATAGCATGCTATTAGGCTCCAGCCCATATAACCATACAATAGCTTATTGAACTTGTATGTTAACATATTAATATTTAATATATATTGTTAAATATACTTAACAATCTCCTCCTATGTTCACCATACAGCACAATCTAATAAGGTAGTCAGTGTAATGTTTAAACAAACATGAATCATCCACATCCAGTCCAAGACAATCAACTTGGATCGGTCAAAGAGTTTTAATAATAAAATATTAAACTCAAACAACATTTGCAATCAAACTAAGAGAATCATAATTCTCATGAATCTGTTCTGAGATCAATATATCAATATAAATACCAAAAGTTTTAGATTAAATCTAAACTCATCCAAATCTCAACATCTAAAAAATCAATCTCAAAATCAATTCATAACCAACATATGCATAACAATCAAGTATAAGTAGGCCAGTCAAAATAGTCTAAGGCCTTACAAATATAAGAAAGAAGCATAATAATCATAATGTTCACAAAATAGAAATAACAAAATATAAGTCTCAAGTAAATGGACTCCAACATTGTAACGACCTAAAATTAAACTAGATACTATATTTTTATTTGGGTTAAATCTTTAAGAATCGTTAGATAATTACTATTTTATTTTTACTGAACAGATCCTAGTATAAAACGTATAAATTATAGAAGTTGTTAAACTGATATATATTTAAGTAGTCACAGTCCATTTTTACATAGATCATTTCTTTTGGGTTACTTCACGTTTAATACACCATAGACCTTAGCTACTAGAAAACACCTCAGTCACACTAGTTAGGATTATTATTTATGTACAAAATCTACAAACCATGTCTTCATTTCAGAAGTTCTCTCCAATACTATCTTCTTCACTGACCAAGTTAATTGGTTCCATGGTTGAGTTTGGATAGGCAAGAGCGAAATGTAGGAATGGATCATTAGGATTAAACAGTCCGTTAAGTACAGAAACTGGAAAATGAGTGCCAAAATAAATATATGCATGTATAACTGGGTGCATGGTTACGACATAATATTTCCTCTCCTCATCGATGTACCACCCCAGATCTAGCGTATCAAGGAATATGATGATTGAGGTCATCTAGAAATAAAACATGAAACAAATCTAGTGAGAAATAAAATTTCTCAGTAGGCAAAACTAAACCACCAAACACGTTAGTATGTTAGTAAATCATCATAAAATAATTATGCAAGCTATATGAATGCATGAAATGAATTTTTCCAGGGTACACATGTCCTCTACATATTGTACTGTATGTAGCTACACCTCGTATTGGATGTAGACGCTGCAATCGTCTTACGTAAACATGCATTATTTATTCCATGTATCTGCACCTGGTCACTACATATCGTACTGTATGTAGTCTCAGATTATGTCTCACAAATCTCGTACTGGACTTGGAAACATAAATCAACATATCATCAATCAAGATCCATTAATAATAAAATCCATAAGCAAAATACGTACCACCTTATGGAAAAATGTTGTTATCATAACATCATACGTACCACAAGTATGGTTAAACCACCATACCTTATTCAAGCAAAATCATACCAACTTAGGCATGAAAATTGATTATCCTCAAGCTACAGATAAATCATGTTAGTATTCTAACTAATAAACCACAATATGTCTTTCAAATAATTTCTAATTCCTTTAAACTTTCACAAGAAAAGATCATAACCTAGCATGCATCTTAATCTCTTTTCACTTAATGATAGAGGGCTATCTGGAGTGGTGGGAAAAAAATTGGGATGGTGTAGATGAGATGTTTGTAGCCGAGATGGTTGTAGCCTGGATGGCCGGGATGGGTGTAGCCTTGATGGTCGGGATGGGTGTAGCCTGGATGGCTGGGATGGGTGTAGCCTGGATGGGTGGGATGATTGAAGCCTGGATGGTCGGGATGGGTGTAGCCTAAATGGCTGGGATGGTTGTAGCCTGGATGGCCAGGATGGTTGTAGCGTGGATGGTTGGGTTGGTTGTAGCCTGGATGGTCGGGATGGTTGTAGCCTGGATGGCCGGGATAGGTGTAGCCTGGATGGTCGGGATGGGTGTAGCCTGAATGGTCGGGATGGTTGTAGCCTGGATGGCTGGGATGGTTGTAGCCTGGATAGCCGGGTTGGTTATAGCCTAGATGGTCGGGATGGTTGTAGCCTGGCTTTGATATTTTCGCAAATAGGGAAGTCATCACTTACCACCTTACTACTTCATCCTCAAATTTAATCATTCAAGCATTTGAACCATTTGTCTACATACCATTCAACCTCTACTTCTAAAAATCATCAAATGTGATTCCCAATATCACTAATATTTCAATCTATAAATCATCACCTATTCTATTGTTAAAATCAACGTTTTCACATCATAAATAACCTTCAAATAACATGAATTTCCAACCTAATTAATAATCATAAATCTTACCCAATTAAGCATATAAGTTAATCCAAACAAATGCTTAACTAGAGATTGAAGCCTAGCCTACCTCAAGTGAGCTTGATTATTGAAAAGAAATGAAGTAAGGGCTGTCTTCCTTGGGAAAATACTCTAAGAAATGAGGTCTTGAAAAAGAAAAAGGCTGATAGGTGAGGTGGTATAAGGATGTCACGGTTAAAACAAGTAAATGAGGTAGAAAATAGAAAGTTTGGTGCAGGAGTAATTGGTAGTATGATAGATTTTGGAGCTGAAATTTACGTGCAGAAATTTTTGAATGCCAAGGCTATTTATACTACTTTAATTGGTTCAGTTTTAAGGATTTTAGTTGGGTTAAAACTGATTTTAGAAGTTAGTTTAGTTAGATTTTAACTAGGTAATCATTTCATTAAAAGATATTTAATCTTGAGCCTTATCTTGACTTTGACTATTTTAATCAAGATTCTTCTAATTATTGACTTGGGGCAGCTGGCTTATCTATGTGGAAATGGCTGAACAAGGAAAGGAAATGCTTGGTTTAAATTGTTCTACATGCACACAAAAGGCTCAATTTAATCTTTTTACCTCGGCCAAATTTTTTTTACAGCAGCCTATATTGTCAATCTTTGCGTTTTGCTTATTGTTCAAGTGCATTCTTTGTCTTATGGAGGGATTTTATGCACGTGGATAGATCTTGGACTGAGGTAAAATATGATTTATCACCCTTTTAGGGCTGAGATTTTATCCCTTGGACCAAAATTCAAGAGTTACAAGTTGTGCCCAATCCAAGGGTCAAAAAGGCTCAAATCACTTAACCAGATAGGTTTGTTCATTGTTTATTCTGTACCAATCTACTAGCCCATCAATTCTCATATTTTGTTATGTTAAAATAGACTTCCTAAGATTTCTAACAAGGTATAACATACATTATTTGGAGTTATAAAAATCAAGATATAGCATTTTTAATCTAGTCTTCCAAAACTGCCAGCAAGCTAAGACATTCCACACTGTCATCTCTTAATGTTTTAATTACTGCAAGCAGTACACAAACTATACTTATCTGAATTTTTTATATGTTATAGTAGATATCTAGATCTTTAATTCCATATATCATACTACTAATTTGGATAATAATTGAGAGAGAAATAAATTTCTCAATTCGAGTGACAGAAATGGACAATTTTGGGCAGCTTACGTTCAAATAGATTCTATACTATTGTTTTTGTATCCAACTATCATTACACTTCCATAAGTCAATCATAATTATAAAATCAAGATATAATTTTAAGGATGTTACAAACATAATGGCCAATAGCAAGTGAACTGTCAAGTTCCCTACTACTCTAAATGATATATTCATATATCAAGTTGGTCGTCCTCCTAAGGATCCAACTTCTTAAGCTCTTCTCCATCTCTAACATCCCCTGTAGAATGTCAAATATGAATTTCATATTATCATAATTCAATCATTTGAATAAACTACTAAAAATGTCTAGTTCTACTAAAAAAATTTAGCATCATATCATCAGGCAAAGAAGAACATATATCAATGTCATAAAGCATCATAATATCATGTTTATAAGCATCAAGCCAGTTTCATAAATTATGAACAAGGCCTAAATAGTTTAAGTTATAAAGAGCCATCAATATAATGAGTTTTGCTAACGGAGATAACTTGTCTTTCAAAGCTTACTTTCACACCAAGAATGGTATTAGCTATTCTTTAATGTCAAATTCTTTAGTTAAAGTGGTTTTCACATCACTTATTATAAAATGATTTGAGCCAAGAATCAACATGTCATCAACATACAAGCATATGATGACTATCTTATTTGACTTGAAACAATAGTAAAGACATTTATCTAAATAATTGGACTGAAAGCCATAGCTTTTTACCACCTTGTCAAACTTAAGATGCCACATCTTAGGTGCTTGTTTAAGACCATACAAAGATTTGTTCAATTTACAAACTTTTTCTCAAGGCCTTTCATGACATAGCCTTCAGGTTGTTCCATGTAGATTTCTTCATTTAACTTTCCATTTAAGAAAGTGCTCTTTGCATCCATTTGATGCACTACAAAGTGTTCAATAGATGCCAAAGCAAGAAGAATTCTTATAGTTGACAAATGACATACATGTGAATAAACATCAAAAAAGTCTATTCCACTCTGTTGTTTAAAGCCTTTAGCTACTAAATGTGCTTTATATCTAACTATTGATCCATCACTATTCAGTTTCTTCTTTAATACCCACTTATAGCCTATAGCCTTAGTCCCTTTTGGCAAATTGACTATCTACCAAGTGTGATTCTATAGCAAAGAACCCATTTCATTATCTATGGCTTCTGCCCACAGTAAGGATTCCCTAGATCTCATTGCTTCTTGATAGGAGAATGGATCACCCTCTATATGGTAAGTGACAAAGTCCTCACCAAAAATTTTAGAAACTTTATCTCTTGTAGATTTTCTAATTGGGATTGGTTCAATAGCCAATTGTGTGAGATTGGTGTCAGAAGAACAAGCTACAGATTCTACAGGAGATTCTAAAATTATATATGTAGATCCAAAAACCTTCAAGTCAAGATTGCTAACAAACTTGTACTCAAAGAATTTTGCATCTCTAGATTCTATCACTGTGTTAGTAGATAGATCCAAAAATCTATCTGCATCACTATCTTTTACACTACCTAGATATACACAAGTAGTCATTCTAGGTCCACCTTAGGCCTTTTAGGAACTTATATACTTACATAGGCAACAACATCACAAGTTTTAAGGGCATCATATCTATAGGACGTTTGTGCTCATATGGTGTCTTAGACAATTTACAGTGCGAAAACCTATTTAAGATGTGATTAGTAGTTAAAACAGTTTCTCCCCAATAGGAGAAAGGCATGCCAGCTGTAAGTAACATAGAATTTAGCATTTCGATTGAAGTTTTATTCTTACGCTTGGCAACACCATTTGATTGGGGTAAGTAAGGAGCAGTAATTTCAAGTATTATGCCCTCCAAAACACAAAATTTCTTGAACCCAGTCATTGAATATTCTCCTCCTCTATCACTCCTAAACCTCTTAATTTTCAAATTAAGTTGATTTGCAACTCTAGATTTAAAAATCTTAAACTTTTCAGAAGCCTCAACTTTCAATTTCAACAAATAAACATGACAATATCTAGAAAAATTATTTATTAAAGTGATTAGATACTTCCGAACCCCTTTGGTAACATAGTTTTTAAAGTCACAAAGATCATAATGTATAAGCTCAAGAAGTGTTGTGCTTTTAGAAACCAACTTAAAAGATTTTCTAGTGATCTTAGTCTGTGCACACACTTCACATTTGTCAAATCGAATAGAAATATCTGATGGAATGTTGTTAGTTTTAGATAAATGTTGCATTTTCCTATGGTTCACATGTCCAAGTCTATCATGTAACAATTTTGGATCAATCAAAGTGGAACTAACATGGTTTATGCTATCAGTATCTAAACTCAGTCTATACATGCCATTAATCATAAACATACAACCGAAGTAACATGAGTTAACAAATAAAGTTACTCTACCATTCATAGTAGAAAAAAATATACCAGCTTAATCAAGTAAACTCACAGATATTAAATTCCTTTTAAGTAAAGGTACTACTTTAACATGTTTCAAAGTTAGTAACTTACCAGAAGATAGCACCAAATTAGCAGTTTCAGCATGAGTCACCTCTGCCTCACCACCATTACAACTTTTCACGGTGCCTTTCACTTCTATGACCTCAATGAGTAAATTCCATCATTTGTCACATGACAGATAGCACCACTATCCAACCACCACTTAGAAGAGACACTGGCCTTTCCATTATTCATCATTCTAATGACGACTTGAGCTCAGATTCACTAATTAGCATATTAGCCTCATTTTGTGGTGTGTTGTTCTTTGACATCTTTGGTAGCTTACACTTTGTTGCCCAGTGACCCCACTTTCCATAGTTATGGCACTTGCACTTCTTCTTCTTCTTAAAGACAACCTTTTTGGCCTTTAACTGTGAAGAAGATTCACCTTTTGGTGACTTGGACTTTTTTTGATATTTATAGGAATGTGAAACTAAGTTGGCAACTGACTTTTGTTATCCTACTTGTTCCAACTCTTCCTACAAATATTTTTATAATGACCCTATGATAAATTCGGGTTCGTATAACCGATTTGTCACAAAGGGGGGTGTTTTTTGGAACCCGGATAAGAGGGGGTGTGGATAGCACCTTTTCAAATCCAGGATCGTGTTGTATGTTAGTTTTATAGGAAGATCGGGTTAGTACATGATCAGGTTACCACCACGTAAGTGGTGTATACTTAGCACTTTTGGGTAAAAAGCGTTGTTGTATAGGAATGAAATCGGACAAGGAAGGGATGAACAACCGGGTAGTGATCTCGGATGAGCTCGGAGGAGCTCATATTTTGTTGACTTGTAAGAGCTACCGGGTAGAGAGATTGGAGGAGCTCGTAACCCCTTTTGATAAAATTATCGGGTTAGTGATCCCGGAAGTGGTTGGGAGGAACCTTGGACTTGTGAAGTACCAAGGTAGGAACTCGGATGAGGTCGGAATAGGTCGGGATAGGTGGGATGAGGTCGGATAGGTTGGATTAGGTCAGATGAGGTTGGAGGAGGAGGGAACATTGGACGTACTATAGTACCAAGGATGGGTTCTTATGAAATCGACTACATAAGTATTTATAAGCGATTAAAACAGTCAGTATTTGTTGTTAACTCGGACTCAGCCTCGTGACACGTGTAGGTTCTACATATTCACCTTATTCGAGTGACACGTGTTGACTCCCTGCTGGTTGTTTTAATGCGGGAAGGCTCTCTGCTATTTTATGACGCGTGTTAACTTTTAGGTTATTTAAGATATGCACGAGTGAGATATTTTAGTAATCCAATTTCCACCGCCTTTGCTGAAACACTTTTTCTCTCTTATTCCATATTTCCTCCATTGTTAAAGTGAGAAAAAATTCCTAGATAACCATTCCTTAACCTAAACACTTTCACATCCAACGTAAGGATTGAAGAGTATCACCATACAATCTAGTTTCCACCCTTAGTTCTTTGAAAGAACCATTAGGCGAGGAGATCATTTCTCCAAAGAAAGTGTAAAGTTTCAACCTTTAAGAGTTATAAGACACGTTAAGGACATCTAATCTTGAAGAAGCTGTCATCCAGCCTTCCTTGCTGTTTTTAAGGTAAGATATGTAAGTTTTACAATATCTTTCGAGTTTGGAATTAAAAGGAAAAATGACCCATATGAGTTAGGGTTGGTTTTGGGTGGTGTTTCTTTGGAAAAATATGCTTAAGAGGTTGTTGTAATGAAGGTTCAACCTTGAAAACTAACTTTTCTGGGTTTTAGGTACTTGTTATGCCCAGATATTTTTGGGGTTTACAAGTCAACGTTGGAGGTATTTATATGAGATCTGGAAAAGAACTGAGTCTTTTCATGAGACGGTTGAGAACCATTCTTGATATCTTTTGTGCCTGGTGTAGGGCTTGATAAGGAAGATATTTATGGTCGGAAACACGAGGCTGAGGTAGCCGGTGCTAGAATCAAAGAAGGTAAGCTCTCTGTTATTGGGAGTTGGTTCCCTTGATTGTGTTCCACCATACTCCTGGGGAGTGATGGTTATTGGATGGCATGGTGCGTGTATTTACATTGTGTGTTATTTCTTTTTGATTGAAAACATACATGTAATGGAGATGTGCACTGGTTGTCTAATTTGTATAACTGGATATACAATTGTTTATGCAGAGTGCACTGATTGGCTAAGTTGTATATCTGGATATACATTTGTGCATGTCTTTGTTGGAATGGCACCTTGCTGGAATTATCACGTGGAGTTCGAGGTCTGGGACCTTAGGCCAGGATACGTGATGTGTACGCGGAGTACACTGGAAGGTATACAAGAGTGCACAATTTGTGTATTGACTGTCTAACTTGTATATCTTATATGCAATTGTGTACTATATCTGCACTGGTTGGCTAAATTGCATATTGGTGCTGGAATGGAACGTTGATGTGGTCATGTACATGTATTATTTTATTAAAAGGTCGGGTTGGCTATGTTATTTGTAATGCCAATATAAATGCTATGTACTGTGGAGGTGAACCAGGGGGAGGTGATTCTCCAAGAACCCTGAGTTTACTGAGATTGTATTTCACCCCGATTAGGGATTATATTTTATTGCAGGTGATAGCCTAAGAGCGGAGGATGAGGCCTGGGGTAAGAGACCCGAGTAGGGGTTGTTCGGTGGATCTCAATTGACAAGCCGGGTAGGCCGAGGCCGAGATGGCTACTAATTGAGGATCCTAGACAAGAGGCCGAGGCCAGGTTCGTGGATGCGGATTTTGGAAGGCGGTCCCTTTTGGAGAGCCTGTTGGCTCGATTTTGTTGTATATTTGTAACCCAGTATGGGTTTATTTTATATGATGTATCTTTTGAAACAGAACTCGGGTGCCGGGATATATATCAAAATTCCATACATAATGTTTTAGTTGTTTTGTATGACGTAAGTTGATGTCTTGTATATTTTAATGCTTCTGTGTTGACTTATTTACGTTAAGTATTGCTGCGCTTAAGACCATATTTTAATGTTAATGAATCGGATGCATACAGGGTCGTTACAATTTTGATCTTCAATATGAATATACCTTTTTAATTCATCCATCCACATTTTTTATTTTAGTTTGTGCCTGTAAGTCTTAAAAGAATTCTATTCAATAGGTAGCTTACTCAACACAAGATCAACAAAGAGATTATCAAAAGATTTAAGCTTTATGATATCATGGGAGCTATGTTTTACCATTTTAATTAAAGTAAAATAGTTAGAAAGAGTGCACCTTAAAATACTTCAAAGTATACAAAATCTTCTAACTTTTCAAAAAACAACACTGTGGAGGTGAAATTTGTCAAATCTAACCCCAAAAATGAATTAGAACGTCCAAAAACCTTGGGAACAACTATTTTTGGTTGCCGGAGATGATGGACGATCAATGCAAGCTAAAGAGCTAGGACTCAAGCACTTCAAGATCATATCCAATCTAACTTGTATCTCTTGGAAAAGCAAGAAGAAGTCCACAAAAGTAGTGGAAACACAAAAGGAGTGTTGTCTGTTTTAACAGATTAAAAGCATCCTGTAACAGATTAAAAGCATCTTTTGATACCTGTAATCGATTAAAACATCCTGTAATAGATTAAATAAGCCTGAAAAGTGTAAATAACTCTGTTTTAATCGATTACAGGATGCTTTTAATCGATTATTTTGTTCATATATCAGTTTCCAGGAAGGATAAGAGCAAATAATCAATTACCAAACCAAGTAATTGATTATTTAGGTTAAATAATCGATTACATGGACGAAATAATCGATTAAATCAGTAAACTCTGCAGAAGCGCGAAACTTAGAAGCCAAGGGTCATTTTAAAGAAAGCTTGCACTTCAAGCTTCATTTAGGCTTCATTTCACTTGTATTTTCATTACATTTTAGTGTCATTTAGCTTGTAATTCGTGGCCTATATAAGGTCCCCAAAAACTGAATGTAAGGATCTTTGGTGAATCAATACAATTTCTAAATTGTTGGTGAGAGTTTTCTCCCTTTGTTCTTAGTCAAGAACTTCTTGTTTCTTATCAATGGCCTCCCAGCTATTGTGATGATTCTTTCAAGACTTATTGGAATTCCTATTCCATGGTCTCATTCCCAATCCATCTCTAGTCTTCTTCCATAACCCATTTCTGAATTTAGAAAAACATAAACAACCCTGATCGAGGTCGTACTCACTCAAATTAATACAATTAAATGCAGTACTAGGAAGTGACTCCTAGGTCGTCTCTCAAGGATCAATTGTCTGTGTTAAGGGATTAAACGTGTAATGGGGGGGTTCTAACAGAATTCAGGATTATATATAAAATAAAGCAGAAATACCAAATAATTGCAGTGATTAAACAAGTCAGACCTTTGAACAGATTGCGCCTCTAATATCCTTGGTTCACGAAAGATAATCTATCCTAACTTAATCCTTGTTAGTCCAGATTAATCTACTAAGCGAAGATTAACCTAAAACTTCCCTACACGAATTAAGCAACTGCGAACCTCGTCAGGCCTAATCTCTCAGGATTAAGCAACCTGAGATTACTGAATCAACCAACTCAGAATCATTAAGCATGACTCTAATTCGAAAAATGCAGAACAGAGACCCAACAAGGAAGAACCAAGCAGAACAGAATTACAAAGCACAGAGAACCTCCATTAAAGGTTCGCAATCTGTCCTAGGGCCCAACCCTAGGATTTAGCCTTCCATTAATTCGAAAATTGCAACAGAAACACGAATTGAATAGCAGCCGAACATTAAAATGAAACTAGAAGAGAAACGAAATTCAAATGCAAAAACGAAACTTAATAGAAACGAAAACCAAAATACTGAAAGCAGAAAACAAGATTAGACACTTGAAGCAGAAACGAAATAAGCAATGAAATTGAAACGCAAATGTATTCTGAAACAGAAAATCCAAAACAAAAACGAAAACCTTAAGCAGGATAACCAGCAGAAACGAAAACCTAAGACCCTCCAGAGAGCTGAACGTGAATTTTCTTTTTTGCATGGGCACAGCATTCTAAAATACTAGTGTCTGACCTAAAACGAAAATGGGCCTTTCCTCACAATTCTGGCCCAAAAAATTCACTAAAGAAAAATAAAACGAAAATAAAATGCTGATGTGGAAAATGATGCTGACATGGCACTCCAATCTTCAAGTCCATGAATTAATTCCAAGCCCATTTAATTATTAAACTGCCCTGAAAATAAAAATTGGAATAATTAAACTTAGAAAATCCAAATTCGTTAAAATCTGAATTATCGGTCCAATTAAATCCTAAATGAGAAACAGTGCGGAATATAAATGATTAAACACAAATCAGGGATTAAAATGAGTACAGAAAGGTGAGAAAATAAGGGTAAAAAGTGACTCATCAAATCCCCCCACACTTAGCCTTTTGCACTCCTGGGCAAAATCCAAAAGTAGAGCAAGGAACAATTCTAAAGACATTAAAGAAAGTGACACAACAGAAAGAAATAAAATAGATAAAAAGAGAAAAAAAAACACAAAGACACACCGTAAAATAAACAGTTCTGCACAATCCTCAATGAATACTGGGAAAAGAGAAAGGAATTGACAATTTCGAACACACAAAGAGTCAAAGAAACTACACACTTATGGGATTTATCCAAGCATTCAAAACTTAGCAAGACAATCAATCCGCTCAAGAGGTGAATTAAAAGCAACAGAACCTCACCAGATGCACTGTATCACACTGTATCTCTCAAGTGTTTAGGCAATTGTATACTCTCACAGCACTCGTGAAAACAAGCAACAGATAGACTTGGCATGTCTCTATAATCAACACCCAATAAACATGTATATAAGGATCAAAAGGTCTTTTCAGGGTTGTAATGTGGTCAAGGACATGGCAGAGAATAAAATATGGGATAGGTAGCTGCAAACCAGAGGAACTAGAGGAGCAATGGGGAATAAGTAAGAAGTAGGCACAAGAGCAAACCCAAAAATCTCTAATAAGCCTCTAACACCATTCATTTTCCTTTGCTTCAAACACAACAACTTTTCTTTAAATATTTATTTTCAAACAAACCAGAGGGTTTTTTTTTTTTTTTTTTAGAAACGGAAGTGTGGTACCGAGATAACACGATGCATAGAAACATGAAGAAAAAGCTGAACGTCAGAGTAAACCAACGAGCCAGAGGCATCATCCAAAAAAAATGTGCATGCACCCCCGCACTTATTCCCAAAACAATTCCAAGGCTCCAAAGTTCCCTAAGGTTAAGGTAATAATTGTTTTTCACTTAAGGCTTGTAATGGGCTTCAAATAATAGAAAGGGAATTAGGCTCAACAGGGTTATCAAAGGAATTAAATTCAGGATAAGCTTATTTGGCCAGAAGCTTATCAAAACAAGAATGCCTTAATCATATCCAAACATGCATGAGAACCAAGAAATATCAAACAAAGTCAAGACAAGGCAACTGTGCAAGCAATCAAGAGGCATAGCACACATGAAAGAACAGATAGTGGCTCAAATCCTCACACAGGGTATAACCGTCACAATTAAATCAACCTTTCAAACTTCATAATCATCTTTCCAAGTAGAGAAAAAACATGGATTCCAAACCATATAGTATGAAGCAACTCTTATCTAAGAGTGAAGTAAGTGCCGACACCTATTCAAAACCCAGAAATCAAAAAGAAAATGCAAAACTATACGCAAGATAAGAATTAAAACTAACAACACAAGATAATAAGAATTAAAACTAACAAAAAGGACAGTTTCTCCCCCCCACACTTAAATTACACATTGTCCCCAATGTGGCACAAACAAAAGATCAGAGCAATCAGAATAATGCAATAAATATGGACAAGTGCGATAAAAGTAAAGGAGGAGAAAGAAAAAGAAAACTCCCTAAGGTGTAGTGGAAGATGGGAGGGAGGCAGGGTCAAGCAGAGACATCTCCTCCACAACTGCATCCAGCAAGGAAGGATTGCTGAGGAATGGTTTAAGACGGTGTCCATTGATCTTGAAGCTCTTGCCTGTGGACTCACTTTGGATTTCAACTGTACCATAAGGATAAACATTAGTAACAACAAAAGGTCCAATCCACTTTGACCGTAACTTACCACCCATGAGTCCGAGCCTAGAATTGTACAAGAGAACTTTCTGGCCAACTTCGAAGTCCTTCCTAGCTATCAGGCTATCATGGAACTTCTTGGTCTTCTCTTTGTAGAAATTTGAGAAGTGTCTACCTCACATTGAGTTTGCTTACAATAGAGTGGTTCATAAAACTACTTCCTTATCTCCTTTGCAAATTGTTTATGGCTTTAATTCTTTAACTCCTCTTGCTTTATTGCCATTACCTAACATTTCTTCTATGATTTTGTTTAAAGCTTCTTATGTTAGGAAATTAAATGAACAAGTAAAAGGCCATGTGGAGAGGAAATTGGCACAATATGCTACACAAGCCATTAAGCATAAGTGGAAGGATAAATTCCCTCTAGAGAATCTTGAGTTGCAAAGTGAGTATGGTGTGAGTACTACTTTCTATGTATGTGATCTTTCTTTGTGTGATGTAGGTACAAGTGAGGATGTAAACTTGAGGACAAGTTTCTCTCAAGAAGGAGGGTATGATGGATGATCAATGCAAGCTAAAGAGCTAGGACTCAAGCACTTCAAGATCATATCCAATTTAACTTGTATCTCTTGGAAAAGCAAGAAGAAGTCCACAAAAGTAGTGGAAACATAAAAGGAGTGTTGTCTATTTTAACAGATTAAAAGCATCCTGTAACAAATTAAAAGCATCTTTTGATACCTATAATCGATTAAAAGCATCCTGTAATAGATTAAATCAGCCTGAAAAGTGTAAATAACTCTGTTTTAATCGATTACAGGATGCTTTTAATCGATTATTTTGTTCATATATCAGTTTCCAGGAAGGATAAGAGCAAATAATCGATTACCAAACCAAGTAATCAATTATTTAGGTTAAATAATCGATTACATGGACGAAATAATCGATTAAATCAGTAAACTCTGCAGAAGCGCGAAACTTAGAAGCCAAGGGTCATTTTAAAGAAAGCTTGCACTTCAAGCTTCATTTAGGCTTCATTTCACTTGTATTTTCATTACATTTTAGTGTCATTTAGCTTGTAATTCGTGGCCTATATAAGGTCCCCAAAAATTGAATGTAAGGATCTTTGGTGAATCAATACAATTTCTGAATTGTTGGTGAGAGTTTTCTCCCTTTGTTCTTAGTCAAGAACTTCTTGTTTCTTATCAATGGTCTCCCAGCTATTGTGATGATTCTTGCAAGACTTATTGGAATTCCTATTCCATGGTGTCATTCCCAATCCATCTCTAGTCTTCTTCCATAACCCATTTCTGAATTTAGAAAAACATAAACAACCTCATTCAATGAGAGAGTTCCCTACTCTGTTTTGAGTGAATTGAAGATTGACTTCCAATCCAAGGAGGATCAGGGCAAACAGGACTTGATTCAATTTAGGAGTCCATCAGGAGACTTGTTGAAAACTCATCGAAAAAGTTCACTAGAAAGTTGCTGGTCGCCAAAAAACAAACCAGTCGCCCAGAAAAGTTGCCAAAAAGTTCATCAGAAAATGAACCAGTCACTAGAAAAGTTGGTCGAAAAATGAACCAATCATCGGAGAAGACTCCAGAAAATGAACCAGTCGCCAGAAAAGTCACCAAAAAACTACAAAAACTTCCAATGGCTATATCTCCTTCGTATGACCTCTATTTTATGCAAATGACCAGTCAAAACGACCATCTCCAAGAGTAGAACAAAACCCACAAGGTTTCAACTCGTGTAATCGGCTGAAATTTCCAATATCTGGACTCAAAGGTTATGACCTTAGAGTTTTCAAACTCAAATCCCGGTCAATCCTTTCGTCGAAACACGAAAGTGATCGCACCCTTGAGTTCCTCTCGATGAGATCTTTGAAACAACACCTTACTCACTCAAATCCAATACATGAAGCTAATACTTCAAGATTGTTGGAGGTAAGGGGTTTGAGAGAGAGAAGGGTTTAGTCTTGGGTGCTTGAAGTATTACACCAGGAGGCATCAGATGTGGAATTCTCAATAGTATTACCTCCAGCTTAGGGAAACCCTAGTGATATAGCAAGCTATTGGGCTCCAGCCCATATGGGCATATATAACTATACAATAACTTACTGGGCTTGTATGTGAAAATATTAATTTTTAATATATATTGTTAAATATATTCAACAAATGTCACTCCCTTAGCTATAATACTAAACTCTCCTAATCCAGATCACTTGCATAATGAAAACATATAATGTGTGTTTGGCCTTTGAATCAAAACTTTCAAATTCCTATTTCTCACAAAATGTGCATGAGAATGTGTACGCGTTCAATTTAAGGTTAAACCAAACACAAAACACAAAAGTCTTTGACAGCCGAACCACTTGGAATAGAATTCCTGCATAACTTGGCCTTATTTTAAGAACCAACTTCCTCAAGAGAACATCCTAAGGCATAAGCCCAGAGAAAAATTTTGAACAATATAATATCCAGCCGTAAAATCTTACAACTGTATCACAGATTTTGACCCCTTATTGTATCCAACATGGTAACGAATCCACATAGCACATTAAACATGAACAAATGATAATTTTCATAACAAAACTCAAGAAAGTTGACCATACATGGAAGGAAGTATAATTCAGCTTTATTCTTACCACTAAACACAACATCATTACGATGAATCTAAATGGACCACAATCCTTACAGCGTAGCAACCTCCATGGTGCCAAAAATGTGCCTCTGCTCATATTGGCTTGACAGACTGAATCCTAAGCCAAGCATAGCATTTATACCATATTATAAAGATAACTTGTTATTTAGAAAGATAATCTGGGGCAATTGGGGGCATTGCATAGTAAGGATCTTTAAATGTTGGATGAAGAATATTTTTATTATTCTTATATCACGAAAGTTATGGTCCTTTGGTCATAAAATTAAGCAAATTCTTTATGTAACAGAGTTTGTTACTTTCAAGATGAACAAAATGTAGCCTTCCAATTGTGAATCCACTCTTTTTTCACTCATTCTCATTTTATTTCTAAACAAATATCGAAAGAACTATATGCCATATCCATTACTTTTGGATATTTTTGCCTCCATCCATGCAAGGAATTTTGAATTTTGACTGTGAGGTTTGTTAAGAGCTTGATCCATCTAAATCATTATCATAAAAATAATCATCTATTCATTTAGCAAGTGAAAAGATAAAGACTTTACAAAAGATTTTACATAATTAACGTCAAAAGCAAACAATCTCTAGGCTGGTCATGAGAATACAACTTTATTTGATCCACTCATCTAAGTTGTTGTTAATTCATTGTACTCTAATATAACATTCCAGCACCATGATCTTGAGCTTTGTTGGCATATTTAAAGAATACTTGATAAAACAAGATTGCTTACATCATTTAACATTGATATGAGCATTGTACCTCAATAACAAATGTCTATTACAAGAAACAACAAACTTATTATCAATTAAAAATCATCATTCTTAATGGTTCTACCACTGTCCCTTCTTCTATATAAAGGCTATTTATCCTCTTTAATTGTAGTGCCGTCAACAAATTTTTTACAATAATATTTCGAACACGTGTCATTTTGCATATTTTGTATACATAGAAATTATACTGAATAAAGTATCTGGTCAGGACGAAGGGACACCTGGCACACCCAAACCGAAACACATCATTCGACCACGTATCCACATATATCAAACGGTACATCTCGGCCTTCAACAAGTGCGAACAACGAGCACCATTCGGTGATCATTATCATTACTAAAACCACTTAAGGATAATCATTCAATTAAAGGCACCTAAGCATGACTAGGAGGAGTATTACTCAATTGGTAATCATCATGTGAGAGGTGCTAAATCCCAAGCACAACAAGGTTAATATTAAAAGGGGTGAACCCCCAGGTAAAAGGATTGATTTATTATCACTTACTCACTATATATCATTAATAGTTCTGAGTCAAACCCTCACTTAAGCATCAAGGTGTCTTTTACAAGTACCCTCTCATCCGCTTTGCCAGATACTCATGCACTCGAGTCCTCAACAAATAACAACAAGCAAATGACCCTTCGACTCTCGAGACCCTTCGGCATAGTAGAAGACCCTTAGGTAGAAGGACAAGTACTTGAATACCACATGGACCATTAATTATTAATGATGATATCACAAGGACCATGAATCATTGTTTTAGAGATTCAATAGTTATTTGCTAAAATATTTTTGGCGCTAGCTACTATGATTAAGTGAGATAATTTGTGTATGGTGCATAACTTTTTTAGCCCTTCGATTAATCTTTAGTACATTATTTTATTTTGTACTTCTCACATCCTATTATTCCTCATGTTCTTACCAAAATCTGAAAATGCCACGTACCAAAATGGAGATGGTCCAAGTGGATTCCAGACCTTGCACGTTAGACGGAGAATCAACATTTTTAAGGAGGGGGACCTGCAAAATAAAGGAAAGGACTCTGACGCTCAAGTAAGTACATCAATTATGGAAGAATAACTAAGTATATAAATGTCCGAGGTGGTCTTGGAGTAAGAGAGAGTAGAAGGTTTCCGAGTGTGTCTCAGATTGAATGAATGATGAGTTCGTAAAGGTTTAGAGAGAACCTGTATTCATAGCATGGAGGATGGGTCTTAGGCCTTTGTTTGATAATTAATTTGTTGATAACATAAACAGATAATAACATGCAGTTATGTAATTCAAATAGAAGATAATGTGTACCTTGTAGATAGACTATTACTTGTGGATAAGTAACAACTTGTAGATAATCCCTTCTAGATGATCCTTTGTAGATAATTAGAGAGATACTAGGAGATAAAGTGGTTACACTTATTTGAATAAATAAGCGTAATAGATAAGTTGTTAGCCAGGGAGACCCGACTGTTGAGGGTTGACGTCCGCGCTACTGTAGCAGGGCTGACACAGAAGGTGGACATATGTGCTAT
>QARZ01000302.1:251975-264523 GCA_013407115.1 Glycine latifolia | reverse complement strand
TACTGTAGCAGGGTTGACACAAAGAGCGAAGATATGGATCATTATTTTAGCAGGGTTGACACGGAGGGTGGACATCTGTGCAGTGACCCCACAGTAATGGCCATGTGTAATTTTACCATTTTGTATAGTACATAAGCCCCCAGCCTCTGAGCCAGCTTGCAGGTGAAAGAGATTGAGTAAACATTGATGACAAATATGCGATGTCAAGGTTGATGTTCTTGACTAGTATGAGCTCAAAGAGCCCTTGAGGTACTGTAGCAGGGTTGACACAAAGAGCGAAGATATGGATCATTATTTTAGCAGGGTTGACACGGAGGGTGGACATCTGTGCAGTGACCCCACAGTAATGGCCATGTGTAATTTTACCATTTTGTATAGTACATAAGCCCCCAGCCTCTGAGCCAGCTTGCAGGTGAAAGAGATTGAGTAAACATTGATGACAAATATGCGATGTCAAGGTTGATGTTCTTGACTAGTATGAGCTCAAAGAGCCCTTGAGGGTGGACAAGTGATGTCTGATGTCAACCACTTTGGCAAATATTAGTGTTGAAATGTCCAGGGAGGACGTATCTATTATGTAGGTGAGGTTGGACATGTCAGGAAAGTGAAGCATCAAGGTTGGATCTTCTACTAATATCTGACCGTTGAGGTGTGCATTGAAAGCATGCATTATGCTTTGTTAAATGTTGCACTCATGTGCCACCCTCGCGTCATACTCATGCATATATGTCACTCAAGGAGTAGACACTTACTGGAGATGTGCGATAGTGGGTGAGTGGTGTCAAGTCATGGTGTGGATTTCTAAGGATCGTTTCAAGTCTCGCCAGTAACCATAAAGTTACACCTCCATTTAAATGGAAATGACCTTTGACATTTTTCCTACCGCCATACCTATCCTCTTGCCTTCTGCTTTCCTGATCTTTCTTTGAACTTTCTTGCTCCCTTGCTCTCGTTTCTTTTTTCTCCAGTCAAGGTACCACCTCTTTCTTCTAAAAACATGTCTAAATCCCCCATTTTCGATTCTGCTTTGGGTTTGGGAGGCAGCGATTCGAGGGGCTTGATTAGCCCTTCATGCGTGAAGTAATTTTGGTTGATGACTCCTCAGAGGAGGAGACCCATCGTGGAGTTTTTGATGAGTTTTCCTCTTTAGGGAGGAAGGCGAACTCCCGTCGAACTAGTGAGGGCACTTCTTGTCTTCACCAAAGGGCGAGGCCTTCTGTCGCCCCTAGGGCTAGTGAACCTCAGCCGCTTACAATCCTTCCCCTTTCATCTGCTTCTGGAAGGGTGAGGCAGAGTGACTCTAAGATAGCTAGGACCTCCTCTCATGCGCATCGCAGCCGTAGTGCTGGGTCGCCATCCTCCAACTCGGTCGTACCTGGCTATGAGTGGGTGAGGGAGGATGTCTTTAAATATCAATCTTCCACGACTTCTCCAGCGTATGTGAACACCATGTGTCATCAGCTACAATTGACGACGCTTGAAGACTCTCGCAAGCTCACTGTTGAAGCTTGCGGGAATGATGACTTTCCATGTCTGAGGGTAGCGCCAAGTGCGCTGCCCTTTTTATTCATGTATCAGCGCCTTTTTGAGGTGTTGGGACTTCTTCTTCCTTTCTCCCATTTTCAATGTGCTCTGTTGGACTTCTTGAATGTGGCACCCTCTCAACTGCACCTCAATAGTTGGGTCGTGGTGAGGGCGTTTAAGATTTTATGTCCATTTCTCAACATAAGACCGAGCTTGTCGGTCTTTTTGTTTTTCTTCCAGACAAAGTTGTCAAGGAAGGTTGCTTGGGTCTCTTTACACAGTGTGTCCAAGAAACTATTTGAGGTTGACACCAATGTCTTTTGTCACTTCAAGGACCATTTTTTCAAGGTTTGTGATAGTAGTGTAGTGGCAGATCGTTTGCCCTTGATGTTCAATCAGGACAATGAGCCTCGCTTTCCTTTCTATTGGCAAGCTGAACCTACCAAGTTCAAGTCATTTGATGAAGACTTGTTGACCTTGGTGGAAAGGGCAGACAAAGCGATCCTGGAGCAGTTGCTGGCTTCTTTGGATACACGAGCCATCTTGTTACTTCCTTCGGCAGATGACCCACTTGCTACATTGGACGATAACTCTTCTGCCTTAATCCTCCTAGGCATGGCAACGAGACCTGCACCTGTGGGTACTCGCCCCGATTTTAATGGAGAAAAATCAAGTTTATCAGGTTCGGGTTTGGTTTTTTCCCGCATTATAAATTTGAGGGCAGGGGTGGGTTTGGTATTGATAGTATCCACCCCACCCCCGCCCCGTCCTACTAAATTACAAAAATACCCTTATATATATATATATATAAAAGAAGGAAACCTGAAACCCTAACTCTCACACTTACTTCTCAGACTCTCAGTTCTCACCTTGTAGCTTCTCTCTTACACCACTCACTCATGCGCCACCGTCATGCACTGCCATCAAGCACCACTACTCGTTCTTGACCTCGCAGCTTCTCATTGTCGACCTCACAACTTCTATATATTTGGGTTTGTTTGCATGTTACCTGGAATTAGAATGTAAATTTAATTCTTAAGTTAGTAGTTTCTAGATAAGGATAGCATGTTATTTGAGGAGTTTCACTGCTTATGTTCAAAGCTTTGGGTTATCTTCACTCTTCAAATACTATGTTCTACATATTTAACAAGAAAACACATTTTATCTAAGCATCTTATTTGTCGGTTGTTGGAAGCTATGTTTTGGAAAAGATGCCAAGCAATATTGGATCTTATTGTTTTAGGTAGGTCTTGTAGCACTTCTTGTTGTAACTCTACATTCTTAAACTTCAATTATGAAAAGGATATTAACTTTCATTTTTTTGTTTTTCCTATTCACCACATCGAACATTCAATGGATGTTGAAGCAATACTTTTTTTATTTTGTATCTTGTATGCTATCAGAGCCTTGATGGGTTAACAACACCTTGCTTGCTGTCACCTTTGGTTGCCATGGTCTTGTGAGACACTTCAAGATTTTGATGTTCAACTCTTCAGCATAAAAAATGTTTCCAAGACCAAGAAGATGATTTACTATGTGAGTGAATCTTGTTTGAAGCTGAGATATGTTTTCTGTGGAGTTGAACATTTCATACTCATGGATCAAGGCATGTTTCCTTGATCTTCTTACTTCATCTGTACCTTCATGAGTTATCTCCAACATCTCCCACATCTCCTTTGCACTTTTGCACCTAACAATTCTAAAGAATTCATCAAAAGAAAGTGCGGAAGTAATCATGTCCTTAGCTTTGAAATCATATTGGACAACTCTCTTTTCAACATCTATCATTTCATCCCATTCTTTGGGAATCATATCATTACCAGTAGTTTTAATAGGAATCAAGGGACCTTTTTCTATTGCATTCCAAGCACCTGAGTCATTTGATTGAATGAAGATTTACATTCTATTTTTCCAAAAACTGAAGTGTTCTCCTTCAAACATTGGAGGACGATTGAGGGAGGCACCCTCCTTGAAGGTAATTTGTGTGGTATTCATTTTATTTTTAAAGAAAGATAGTGATCTTGAATAATACTCAAGAACCTGTTATTGATACCAATTGAAAATAATAGGAATACCCACAATAACCAAGAGGGGGGGTGAATTGGTTTAAATTTGGTCTTTTAAAATTATTTAGAAAATCAGAGTTATAGGATCTTAATCACAATTAAACCAAGAATGCTTCAAATCAATCAAACCACTCAGCCCAAGAAAATAATTGCTTCAAAACAGAACTTGTTGAGTAATGAGAATAACACCAAGAACTAATGATCAGGATAACAAGAAGAGTTTAAGAAATAGAAAACCAACACAAGAATTTATATTGGTTCACTTTTCAAGAGAAGCTACATCCAGTTCTTCTAATCAACACTAGATTAGAGTTCCACTATTATAAAATTTTAGTTCTTACAAGCTTTACAACAACTACTCTTTATCAACCTAGATAAAGAACAAAAATCTAAAACCCTATTAGATTCCAAATGATCAAGACATAAAGAACCCTTCTTTACTCTTCCCTCTAGAGAAATCCACTCTAGAAAAAGCTTAAAGAACCCTTTATAATAGTTTCAAACTACTAAGAATACAAAAAATGAATTTACAACAAGAGATAATGGAGAGAGACAACCTGATGATCCAATGAATATGAATGAATATGGTTTACCAATCAGAGTTGAAATGTAGAAATCAAATTTAGAACTTTCTCTCCAAAACTTCTTTGAAAATCTTGCCCAAGAAATCTTTCAATACACCATGAAGATTAAAAAGTGGGACAAGAGCTTTGCTAACTCAGAAAATCCTTTCTAACTCAGAATACCCAAGCCTTCAATCTATTTATAACCAACTTTTATAACAAAATGTAATCGATTAAAAGCGCCATGTAATCGATTAAATTATCATATGTAATCGATTAACTTGTCAAATAATCAATTAAAATGTTCTTAGCACAACCTGGGAATTGCAAGGAGCAAATTAATCAATTAATCCGAGTCGTAATCTATTAAAGTAGATAGGTTTAGTTGTAAAATAAGCTTATGTAATCGATTACAGATTGTGGTAATCGATTAAGTCAGTCATGCATATTAAAAATGAACTTAAGTAATCGATTACGATATCATGGTAATCGATTAAGACAAGGAAGCATGATTTTCATTTTGTGCTAGGTAATCGATTACGAGTAGTCAGTAATTGATTAAAATGTTCTTCATGACTTTTCCAGAATTAAAACAGAAGCTGGTAATCAATTATATCCTTGTGTGATCGATTAAAGCAGTGAGATTTCATTTTTTCCAAAAACTTAACCATGAGAAATTAGTTTCTTTTGAAAACATGAATAGCCTTAATGCTTTAATGAAATCATGTATGCATGTTAATGATAATGTTCATGCAATGCAAGGATCATAAGATTAGCCTCTCATACACTTAACCAAATTACAAATTCCTTGGCATGTGAAAAGCTAAAATCTTTCTTCTAAGGCACAAGTTTTTTCTTTAGCTTCATCTTCTTCCTGCTCCCCCTATATCCAACAGTTTGCTCATTTCATTTCCTTACCCACGCACTATACAACACAAGCAGCAGCCACGGTTTACATTCAAAATGTGGCTAAATTACATGGCCTACCCACCAGCATCACTACCGGCTATGGCTCAATCTTTCTTAGCTCATTCTGGCAGGAGTTATTCAAACAACATGGCACTAAATTACAGATTAGCACAGCCTATCACCCATAAACTGACGGAAAAATAGAAGTATGTTGGATATAGGGGGAGCATCTTAAAGCTTGAAGCTTAGGACTTGAAGAATTGTTTTTAGCTTTTCACATGTCTTGGAATGCCTTGGAAGATTATAAATCAAATGAAGTGTTAAAGAGGCCAATCTATTGATCCTTGCATTGCATGCATTTAATCATTCATGTGCCTATGTGTTTTAACAAAGAATCAAAGCATGTTTTTATAAAAGAACCAAAGAAGCAATGTTTTTGGAAAAATGCAAATTGCACTGGTTTAATCTATTACACAGCATATTAATTGATTACTTGCTTCGTTTTCAAATCTGGAAAAGCTTTGATGAACACTTTAATCGATTACCATTTATTGTAATCGATTATTTAGTGTTAAAGGAAAATCATGCTTCACTGTTTTAATCGATTACCGTGTATTGTAATCGATTACATAAGACTCTCTGAAAAGCTTGTTCCACTGCAATAATCGATTACCAGTTATTGTAATCGATTACACAATGTTCTTAGAAAAGCTTGTTGCACTGCTTTAATCGATTACTGTTTCTTGTAATCGATTACACAAGATTTTTATGAAATGTTGTTCTACTGGTTTAATCGATTACTAGTCGTATTAATCGATTATTTTGCTCGTTGTTCAAACCCAGAAAACATATGAACAGTTTAATCGATTAAAATGGTGATTTAATCGATTACTTATGCATTTTAATCAATTATTTGGCGTGTTTAATCGATTAATTTTAGTTACAAAGTTTAATTATAAATAGGAGTGAGGCTTGTTCTGTTTAGTAACTTGTCAAATACGAATTTATGATTACCTACAAGCCTTCACCAAGATTTAAAGTGTTTTCTGAGCTTAGTAACCTCTTGTCACATTTCTTAATCCTCATGAGTTTTTGATTGATTACTTGGGCAAGAGTCTTTCAAAGAAGAATAGGAGAACATGTTCTGAAGTTTCATTTGATCATACAACTCTGTTGGTAATTCATTTGCATTCATAATCATTGGATCAATAGGTTGTTTCTCTCCATTCTCTTTGGGTGTAATTCTGTTTTGAATTTTCTGTATATGGATGCTATTGTAAATTTGTTCTTGAGGCTTGTCTAGAGTAGTGTTCTCTAGGAAGAACAAAGTAGTGTTTTCTGGTTCTTGTTTGCTTGAAGTCTAACAGGGTTTTAGATTTCTTGTCTTTATCTAGGGTTGATAAAGAGTGGTTGTAATAAAGCTTGTAAGAACTGAAATTTGCATTAGTGGAATTCTAATCTAGTGTTGATTAGAAACTGGATGTAGCTTCTCTTGAGAAGTGAACCAGTATAAATCCTTGTGTTGATTCTCTACTTCTCAATCTCTATTTGCTATCTTGTTCATTGATTCTTGGTGTTCTTATCATTACTCAACAAGTTATGTTTTGAGACATTGGTTTCTTAAGCTGAGTAAATTGATTGAATAAAAGATTTCTTGGTTTTCAAGTGATTAAGATCCTTACTCTGATTTTTGGAAGAAATTTTAAAAGACCAAGTTTTAACCAATTCACCCCCCCCCCCTCTTGGTTATTGTGGGTATTCCTATTGTTTTCAAAGTCGTCAACCGCTGTTTGGAACAATACCTTAGTTGTTTTACCATGAACAACCCCACCACTTGGTACAAATTCATACATTGGGCTCAATATTGGTACAATACCACCTATCATTCTTCGGCTAAAATGAGTCAATTTTAAGCTTTATATGGTCGAGTGCCACCTGCCATTCCAGATTACATTTCTGGTGGCTCGCGTGACTAGAAAGTTTATCGTGTTCTGCAAGAAAGAGACAAGCTTTTGCACACACATAAGGAAAACTTAAGATGCGCTCAACAACGCATGAAAGCATTGGCTAACAAAAAATGCACGGATAAAGAGTTTAAGGATGGAGATTGGGTAATGGCCAAATTTCATGCTTATCGTCAACAATCAGTGACCAATCGGTAGTCTTATAAGCTTTCCCGACATTATTATGGCCCCTTTCAGGTTATATCACGGGTTGGTTCCATTGCTTAGAAATTATCCTTGCCACCTACCTCCAAGATCCACCCAACTTCTTACATCTCCTTGCTCAAACCTTATTTTGGAGACCATATCTAATCACTGCACAGTCACTTCCGGAGGACGAGCTTCAGGACCTTGAGGACAAGGTCTGTATTGATGAGGGGAGGAATGATAGAAACCCATCCACCATTTCCCTAGAACCATGCACACATGTCCCACCAAGATATTTACCAGATTACGTGTAACAATAGAAGTCATGGTCTATCAACGTGCATAAGCACGTAACGGCACAACTCCACCTTCCTTGTTTTTCTGCATTTTCGTTGTTTTGGTTGTTTCTCATTATGTTAGGATTAGTTCCTCATTTTATGGTTTCAATCTTCATTGTAATCCTTATTTAAGAAATCTATTATGGAAATAAAAAGGCATCGAATTATTCTGCAATTTAATTTTCCTGTTAATCCCTCTTAAGCTTTGCCTTTACGTTGAAAAGGTACCCATCACCCATCACCCAACCTCAAACCAAACCCCACCACCATAAACCCAACAACCTAGATCTGGAAACACAACCTTTTGGAAGAGGTTGTACGACGACATATCTATGCGACAAGGTGGAGGAGCTTCTTGCCGGATGATGGAGGTCCATTACAAGCTAAAGGTCTAGAAGGAGAGCTTGAAGCACTTCCTTTGGTGAGCTTTAAAGGACTCATGACAAGAGCTAGAACCTAAGCACTTCAAGATCACATCAAGGCTAACTTGGACAAGCAAGAGGAAACACACCAACTTAAGGATAACAAGGGATGGCTTTTAATGTCTCAAGTTCAATTTAATTCCAATTAAATTCAGCACTTGTTAGAAGCAAAACTAGAAACAATAAAGAAGGTTTTTTAGTGCAATTATGTAAAGAGGTGTAGGTGCACTTGTGTGTAATTTGTGTAGCAAAATAGTAAATTAGTTGGCTGCACTTAGAAGCTAAAATATTGCACCATTTCACAAATTTGGGACAGCCAAGGGTCACTTAGGGAAGCTTGCACCACAAGCTTCATTAAGCTTGCCTTAGGTTCCTTTAGTGTGCACTACAAGCTTCATTTCAATTTGCATTTCCCTTGCATTTACCTTGTAACTTCATGGGCTATATATGGCTGCCCAAAACTGATTGTAAAAATATTTTGGTTCATTAATACAATTCTGAAAATTGTTGTGAGAGTTTCTCTCAAGTTATTGTGCAAGAACCTCTTGTTTCTTATCAATGGCTTCAAGCTATTGTGGTGATTCTTCCTATACTTTTGGAGAGCTTCTCCATGGTGTCTTTCCCCTTCATCCCTAACCTTTCTTCCATCCTCTATTGCTGAAAATAAAAGCTTCTAAACAACCCCATTTTCAAGTGAAAGTGCAGAATTTAGAGTTCTTGAAGTTTGCTTGAAGATTGGGTTTCATTGCAAGGTAGATTTGGGAAAACTAATGGCTAATGGTTTCAGTCATACATCACCGAAGGTAGTGGTTGAAAAGGTAGAGGAGACACAGTGGTAAAAGGTGGCGCGAAGGTGTCATGGATGTGTTGTTGGGGTCGAGATGGTGAAGGGGAGCAAACGGCGTAGTGGAGCATAGGACGGATCGCACACGCATAGATCTAGAGGTAGGAGCGGTCTGTGACATGGAGGTGATGGGTCTAAACATATATTAGACTAAAAATACATTTTTACTCTTTATATTTTTTTATTATATTATATTAAATTATATTTATTTTTTTAAAAGTTTAATTTAATTTTTTATGGTTTAGAGTTAAAATTATCTTTTCAAAACAATAATTATTTTTTATTTTAGACCAAAAGATTATAAATATAATAAAAAGTAAATTTTACAAACAACTAATAAAAGTAAATATAATATTAATTTTTTAAATTTTTTATTGTTTCTTAGATTTTTTATTTTCATTTTATTTATATTTTGTAATTCAAACATCAATTGATTATATAGCTTTCTTGTATATAAATTTAATTGGATATATTTCATCTTGAATGATAAAAAAAATCTTAGTCCCAAAATTGAAAATAATCTTTATTTTGGAAAAACTATTTTGACTCATTAAAAAGTAAATGAATAAATTGATTTTTTTTAAAATATAAAAGATTAAAGTGTATTTTTTTCCAAGAATAAAAGTGATTTTTAATGAGTCATTTATCTTTTAATATTTTTAAAAATAAATTACTAAATTATTTTTTTTAAAATATAAAAGATTAAAGTGCATTTTTTTTACAAAGAATAAAAGTAGTTTTTAACGAGTCATTCATCTTTTAATATTTAAAAATATAAAAGATTAAAGTGTATTTTAATATTAAAAGTAGTTTCTAGAGCACTGTTTTCTTTTTCCCTTACCCATACCAGAATTTTATGTTTTTTTTCTGACCTACCAACTTATGCTCACATGATATATAGTGGCTCTTCCAGGTTCAAGAATATTTCAACTTTACACCAAAAACATGCACTCTTTACAAGTGGATGCCAGAGAGAAAGCGAAGTGGCTTGCATTTGGAACAAAAACAGATAAGGGAACTTATTTCCTTCAATAGTCAAAAGAAAGAGGCATAGCATATTAATTTCAATTTGCCCTTCGGGTTGGTTATTCTAACTTCTAACTTTTCATTCAAGTCATGCCTTCTTTTCTTTTACCCATTGTTTTTTACAATGGCAATGCCGTGCAAACTTCCAAACTTATCAAGAAAATAAGAATCAGAATATAGAAATTATTACTTGGGATTCTTACGACTAATATGAGATGTTAGTTGTCAACAAGATTAATTAATATAAATCACAGAAATTCAATTATTCCAAGAAAACTTTGGAGGCCTGATAACCTTATATGGCCCTCAAATTAAATTATTCCATCAATAAAGTCAAGGAGTGAAAGTTATAAAGTACAGTAAATCATATATATAACTCAAATTCTCGTCTTAGACACCAAAATAATGCTTAGGAAAGGAGCGAACCGTAAGGGAATTGGCCCAACTAGTTCAGGTACAATGGAAGAAAAGTATCATATGAAATTTAAATGTTCTCTCCCAAAGTGATCATCTTTACTTGCTGCAGCTAGGTGGTTCCTTGACGATAGTCACAGGGCAAGGAGCATGTGTCATCACGAAGTTGCTTACACTTCCCAATAAGATCCTTTTTTTTTTTGGAATAAAAAAAAGACACGTCAGTGAGACCCATATTTCAATAAATGCAGATAATAAAGTTCCATCACAACAAAGAAGCAGTAATTAATTAGGGGACAATTATTCTAAGCAAAATTCTCCATGAAAGTAAATAGAAAAACCACACTCATAGCAAAAAGAAAAAAGAAACGCAATAATAGATGTAACAGCGAGAAATCGAATTACAAGGTCCTAACATACTCACCCCAGAAAATAAAATAAAATAAGAAAGGTGTTATATTAATTCTACAAATATCATCTTTCAAAAAAAATTCCACATATATCAACTCCGATATTATCTATGGGAATAATTCTCATGAAATTATTGATGAGAGATGCTGAATATAACAGTAAAATAAAGAAATTAAGGGACGAAAAAAGTAAGCACCTTTGGATTGTGCTGAGGCCCCTGCTTCCCATAACCAGCGAATCCAGCTTCAGATCTTCAATAGCATCCAAAAGCTTCTCTCTTGCATCCCCCCAATATATTTTTGTAACAATGTGGATCTAAGAAAAATTAATAATAGCAATAATAATTTCAGACAAAATACATACTAAAACATAGGCACACCGCACACACACAAAAAAAATCGTTGTCGAAATTAAATTCAATTTTGTAGAAACTAAGTAGAAAGAGAGAAGGAAAATGTTTTTTTTATATTAAAAAAACACCTCTTTTTGTCTTGAAGCAGTGTCAAGCATATCAAGAACCTCAATATCAATTTCAACATCATACTTTTTCATAATCTCAGGCTCTCTGAACTCTACCAAAGGAATAAGAGCTGCAAAAAATAACATTAAACAAAATAAAATCGGATCAGATCAGATCAATCCAGATCAAAAGATATCAAAAAAATGTTCGCAGAAAATTAATATATATATATATATATATATATATATATCTATATATATCTATATATATATAAACAAAAATAAATAAAATTAGCACAAAATTGATACTCACGAGAACCAGATTTTGCCCATAGCTTGTTGCGGGACTCGTCTAGAGAGTTTGGGTTGATGTGAATGACATAAATGGTGTCACCTTTATCGGCTAAGTTCTCAAGTGCCCATTTCAGAGCATTCTTGCTGCTTTTGGAGAAATCTAGAGCCACACCAATTGTTCTATCCTTTGCCATTTTTTTGTGTGTGTGAAGTTGGAGAAAGAAGCAGAGTCTAACAAGAAATGAATTGACAAAAGGTTTTAGTTTTGGACAAGGTAATCTAAAGCATGGGCACTGATGACGCGTGTATTTATATCCAATGTCAACATTTGCTCCAGCTAATCCATTAACACTTTTTTTAGTCTTTTATCTTATCTGATTTTAATTTTTTACTATTGATGGCAGGGATTTTATTGCGTGACGATTTCACAGAAAAATAAATATGTAATGTAAAATATTTTTACACATAAAAGTATTATATTAAATTATATATATATTTTTGTTTGATTTAAAGATCACTTATATTTTTTAACTTATTAGATCATATATTAATGATGTTGATGACAGAAAATTTTGTATATATAAAAATTTAAAATAAATTCTTTCATTAAATAAACTATTTTACAGATACATATATAAATGTAACATAACTTTATATCATTAACTCATTTAAGTTAATTAAATTCTATACATTAAAGTGAAGATATATGTAACCAAAACAATATCACAACGAAGATATATTAAACAATTTAATTATAAGAGCAAGAAAATGAAAGAGGGAGACATGGTTCTTTTTATCAAATAGGGGGTTTTAATTTCTTTATTATTATTTAGGAATTGATTTCAAATATTTATCTAATAAGGAGTAAATCTTAACATGACTTATGAGTTAGAAATTTCAACTAAGTTACTATTTATAATTTTGTAACTCTCTTTTAACTTAATTTTTTAAAAAAATTTACAACTTTAAAATCGTAATAATTTAATTTTTACTTTTTAAACTAAAATTGTAATATTTTTTAGGATTTCAATTATTTTTTACTTTACAATTTCAAAGTCGTAAAGTTCTTTTTTTTTTTTAAGTTGAAAAGTAATAAAAAAATTATTTCAAATTGTAAATAAATTTTAA
>QARZ01000302.1:236772-246975 GCA_013407115.1 Glycine latifolia | reverse complement strand
TTTACTATATTATTTTATTTAATATATTTTTTATATTTCTTTACTAATGTTAAGATTTTTATTTGAAAATATTTAAATTTAAAAAACTTAAATTTTAAAAAAATATTAAATATTTTGTTATTAATATCAACTTATAATATATTAAATAATATTAAATTATTTTAGATTTTGTTAGTTAATTTTAACAATTATCATTAAGCTAATTAATAATTTGGTACAATAATATTAATTAATTTTATTTTAACAATTATTTAAATATTAGCAATAGAATAATACAAAATATTTATATTTAAATGAGAAAATTAAAATGTATTATATCTTATTTTTAACAAAAATTTTAATAGTAGGATGATATCCAAGAGTTTTTCTATATATGAGTCAAGGAAGATAATTATGTATAATTTTTAATATTAAAATATTAAAATATAAATATACCAAAAATTTAAAAAATATTAAATAAAATGACATAAAAATATGAAAATATATTAAATACAAAATATATATAATATTAAATAAAATCATATCAAAAATATATAAAAATATTAAATACACTAAAAAAGTAAAACTACATATATTTATTAAATACTTAAATTAAAAAATTATTTATAATTTTTAAAAAAAATTTACTACTTTAATGTCATAAAATTAATATAAAAATACCACTTTGAAGTAAAAATATTACGATTTTAGTTTAAAAAATAAAATAAAAATTGTTAAGAATTTAAAATCATAAATTTTTTAGAAAAATTAAGGTAAAGTCATAAATTCTTTTATAATTTTAGTTATAAAAAATTTAAAAATTGCATTTTGTAACATTATTTCTAACCTAGAAATCATAACATTTATTATATCTTAATTTTTTAAAATAATTATTTAAAATCAATACCAAATAATAATAAAGAACATAAAACGTCCTATTTGATAAAAAAAATCCATAGACAATTAGACATGGCACAACACACGGAGAATCTAATTAAGTAATGGGACAAAGCGATAAATCCGTGGTTTTGATGATTTTATTGAAACTCGAAGTGTCTGTACCTTTCACAATTTGACGGTTTTATTTGCAATTAATGATGCCATGTGTCAACATCAACATCCTCATCAGAGATTTACTTGAATCACAGCGGTTCATTATTGGTATATTAATCTATTATTAGTTGGCCCACATGTGGGGGTCCGTGGGTAATGATGCTTTTGCTTAACACAGATAACTAGTTAAGTACTTGCCGTGCCGCAATCAAAAACCAAAACATTGTTTTTGTTTTTGAACGAAGGAAATCACGAAAGATGTCAAAAATGGAAACCTAAAACCGTGTTAAAAGTTAAAACTTTTTGACACATTAATTTTTTCTGTGTGTCTTTTTAGAGTAAATGGAAATTTTAGTTCCCGTGATTTACTGTCATTTTCGTTTCAAAATTAAGAAAATTTTAAAATTTTTTAAAGCAATATCGCATTCACTTTAGTCTAAAATTATTTAGAAAAGTTTTAGCAATACAATTTCTAACATTTTCTTTTTGTAATTTTTATTATTATTAATTGAAATTTATGAAAATATAAATGTTGGTGAGTCTCAGAGAAAGACTAATTGTATAAGAAATAAGACTTACTAAATTTTATAAATTTTAATTAATAATAGAAAAAGTATTAACAAAAAGTGTTAAAAAATATTGTTGTTACCATTTCTCAATAATATTAACATTTATTCAGGTATTAAATTAACAAAAGAAATTGTTAAATTTAGAGATTTAGATAAAGCGAATTACAATCTTAG
This sequence comes from Glycine latifolia, assembly GCA_013407115.1. Taxonomy (NCBI): domain Eukaryota; kingdom Viridiplantae; phylum Streptophyta; class Magnoliopsida; order Fabales; family Fabaceae; genus Glycine; species Glycine latifolia. The sequence goes on along the minus strand of QARZ01000302.1, from coordinate 245,200 downwards.
GATTTTTTTCAATTTCATTAAATCTAAGTCTTTTTATTATTTAAATTCTTCGGAGATAATCCATACTCCCGAAAATCATGCCAACTACGTTAATGGTTCTTGTGGCAGCATGAGATTGGACTCACGATTTGAACGAAACTTGGGTTCCACTTTGGCAATGACGCCGAATAATCTGTGCAGTGCGATCCGAACCGCGTGAAAATGAATTAATGGTCTTTTTATTTCATTTATTTGAATCAAGATTTGACTCAATTGAAGTCTAATAAGTAATAAGCGCCTAAGATTTGATCCAAATGTAGCTTATAATATCTATTCTTGGTGAATATCATCAGTTTAACAACTTATCAAATAATGACATAATGAGTTAATTACTTAGATGATCATAAAAATTATTTGATAGATGTGAGGAATGAAATGGAGAGAATAGAAGTGAACAGGTGAAAAAAAAAAGGATTAAAAATAAGATAAAAATAGAAATTGTTTGATTGAAGAAAAATATAGTAAAATAGAAGAAAAATATTTGAAATAATTTATTTGATAGACAATAGAAGAAGAGAAATTAATATAGAATAAAAATATATTATTAACTAACGGAAATACAAGTGTCCCGCATTTTTATTATGTTGTCGTATTTTATTACACTAATTACTTTAATATGTCTATACTCTTTTAATAAAAAATTATTAATATTAATCATACTATTTACTTTTTGTCGCAACTGTGTGTCCGTATTTTTATTTCGCTATTACATTTTTTTTGGTGTTAAAGTTGAAATATTTATTCCTTTTATCTTTTTATCCAAACTTATTAATCTAAAATAATTGATTAGGTCATCAGTTCATATTGAAAAAAAATAAAATGCGATAATTGAATAATTATAATCCATTTAATTTGAATTTGAAGTAAAAAAAAATCATATATCTAACAATTTTGATGAGATAAGACATTAGTTCTATACATAAAAACTTGTTAAATTTTATAGATAGAATCATAAAAAAAAACTTTTTCTAGTTGTATACAAGTTGGATTTAAATCTTGTACTTAAAAATTTATACAAATAGAAAAAAATGTATAAAATAAATTTTTGATTTCAAAACTTATAAAGAATAATTGATTTATAGTAAAATACTATTCTTTCTACTTAAAACTCAATTAACATATCAATTTTTATGGATGGGCAGTTCAATTCTATTCTATTTTGTTCTTGTGTACAAATGATGAGATCTAAGTCAATATCTCTAATTCGAACATTTGTGTTTAAAAAATATTATTAAAATTCAACTAATAATAATAGTTGCATTGGCAAAACTTGTATAAAATATTTGGTATTATCATTGCGTCCTATTATTAGAGACTGAAAATTAGAATAATTGGATTACTTGTCTGAATTTTTTGGATAAAAACTATTTTTGGGTAACTTAATTTTTTTTTACAATCTGGTATGTTAACTTAAAATGGAACAAATGAGATAAGAATTTGGAATTAGTAGATAGAAAAGAAAAGTGATAGTTTGGGTGTTAGGAAAGATAGGACCCGTGATTAAAAAATATATTTTATAATTTTTAAAAAAATGGTTGATTTTAAAAATATTTATTGTTAATTGGTATATTTTTAAAATTAAAAAATGGACAGTTTTCAAAAACATTGAATACTTGGCTAGAAAAATATTTAACATGAATTACATATAGATAAAAAAAATATTTGTTACATGCCTCTTTTAAAGGCATAACATGAGACCAAACAATTGTGTACACCAAAATTGAAAAATACATTTATATATTGTTATATAGATAGGTTGTGGATATAGATTGTAATTTATAAATTATAGATTATAAATGAAAAAAAGTAGTGCATAACTTAAGAAAAAATGAGCTAGGAATTGGTGATTATAAAAGAAAAGGAATAGTTTGTGTGATAGGGAAGATAAGATCATAAATAAAATTTTTGTTGATCTTTTTTAAAAAAAAAAAGTCAATTTTTACCAACATTTTAAATAATTATTTTATTATTAATGATATATTTAAAAATTCAAAAAATGGGTAGGAAGTTTAAAAAATACTATTAGTTACTTGGCCACATAATTAAGTATTTAGGAACGAAATATAGATTTAAAAAAGCTTGGTAAAAGAAAAAAAAATGAGGCAAAAATGTGTGTGGTGAGATGCATACCTCTTTATGGGTTATAGATTTTATTTTACTTTATTAAATTAATATACACAATTAAATTGCATTGCATATGAAAGAAGAAAAATATTCACCTTAAATAAACCAAGAAATATATGTGGTTCTATCAATTTCTAAACTCAAATTAAGATAAGTAACAATTAATCTCATGTGAATACACAATAATATTTTGCATGCTCTAATAAAAATTGTAAAATTAGTAACGACATTAATAACTATAAACATATATAGTTTGGACACTTGTTTAATCTGAGTCATGGCTCAGAAAAAATGTCCCAACTCCAAGGTTAATCTCTAACTGAGGAAAAAAGGAGTTAGAAAGATTGAATTTGATAAACTAATGGAATTAACAAATTAGTGCATAAACACATACAAGTATAACCCAAAACACAAAAATATAATAAATTAGGTAAGTTCAAAAAACCAATAGGGCAATACAAACAGGAGGCAATAACTCAATAAAAAATTATCTATAAAAATCTTGCTTAAATAAAAATCATTTCTCAAGTGCTGAAAAACAATCACCTGTGTTTGTCTCCTTTTGAATGCTGAAACACAGAAAATTTGGATTTTGTGGGACATTTTCGTAACATACATTGAATTAGATAAGTTAAAAAATAAAACTAAAAATTGGATTTTATGAGTCATTGAAGTATCATAAAATGAAATAGATATGTAAAACAAAAAATTGATATTATGTTAAACATGAAAGTGTAATCAATTTTTTAATTAAAGCCACGTTAATATTAATTAAAAAATTCACATATAGCTTAGATAAAATAGAAACTACTTGTTAACGTGATTAAGCATTGACAAATTGACATGAAATTAGGAAATTTCACTATTCCTTCTCATCCATTGATTAACCCATAGACAGAGGAGAAAGAAAACAAATTAAGAGATAGAAGTCTTGCTTCATTGGTTGCAAACGATTCAAGACAGCGCAACATTTCCTTTCAAGTGCTGAAACACGAACATAAAAATTAGATTTTGTGAGCCATTGATTATTAAAATAATTTTGAAATTAGTCTTGACAAATGTTGAGGATGAAAAATAACTGAACTAAAAATCAAATGGATAAGAGCCAAGAACTCACAAAAAATGGTTTTGCTTCAAAAAATAGAAACCAGAGGTTATTTTTCAACTGGGAAAACACAACCAGGTGCAACTTGAAACATAAACATATAATAAATTAGATAGGTTCAAAAAATTATAAAAAAAAATGAGTGCGGAAAGGTTTTTTTGGATAGATAAAAGCCTTGGTAGAAATCATTGAGTTTTTTATTTTTAGTGTTGAAACACAAGCATGTTCAATATATACTTCCAAATGTTGAAACACAAACAAATAAAAAAATTGAGTTCTGTAAGCTATCGAAAAAACATACAATATATTAAATGAGTTAAAAAATTTTCAAAATGAGCTTGACAGATGTTGACGGTGATACATGCAAAAGAAGAGAAACTTAAAAGAGAGAGGAGGGAGGGAGGGGAAACCAAAGTTGAATAAAAAATAGGAAAGACAAAGAATTAAAGTTTCCCATCAACATTTGTCATTCAATATCTAAATATTTAAAAATATACGTTGAGCCAACAGAGAGGCATCATTCTCTACGCATTGTAATTGAAAAATTCACCAATATTCTCCTCCCTCCCCCAAAATCCTTTTCCCCAATTTGCCTCCCATTTATTGGTTAATCTTTCCTGTAAGACCCAAGTAAAAATTGTTAAGTAGTAAATCCATATAATTAAATAGTCAAGAAAAAAATAGATGAAGTTCTTGTAACAATTCAAGTCTCCAACTCCATAGAAAGATGTTTGAACATTTTTGTGTCTTCAACTCCAACTTCAATGTTATTTCAATGACTCACAAAACCCAAGTAAAGATTTGGAAGTATATATTGAAACTGTTTGTGTCTCCAACTCCATAGATTAAATTATTTTGGCTTGGCCTGTTGAAATAATTAAAACAATATTAGTAATAAGTGAATGAAATTAAAAATAGAAAGATGTGTTAGAGTGAGTTGGGATGAAAACCTAGAAAATCATTAATACATAGATAGAGTGAGAAGGACTCTAACGTGGGAGAAGAAGGATATGCAAAGCCAAAAGGTTGTAACAGTAGTTAAAAATTTAAAAACTGAAACGCTTATGCCAACCCTTGTCTAGATTCTTTGAAATCATTTTCATAGCTAACTCTTTTTCTTCTATTAGTGAGCTTTGAAAAATAATCATCGACTATAGTTAGAAACTTAGAGAAAATTTTAAGAAAAATAGAAGTTCTGGATATCGGTTTCTTTATCACTTGTAGACTAGTCCAAAAATCCACTTTCTCTAAGCAAAACTACTGATGAAAAATTTTCCTCTTAAACCATTTCGTAATCAAATAGAGTTTTTCATCCAAGAAGAGACTTTGTAAAACAGATACTAGAACTTATGAAAAATACACTCAGGCGATAAAAAATACGTAAAGTACAAGATGTTTTCAAAATACTAAAAACAAATTTAAACCCTGGGTTGATTGAAAGCAAAAAGAAAGCAAGAGAATATCATACACATAGAGTTATATTGATTTGTCTCTACCACTAAGATTATGTCAAGTTCTTACAAAACACCAAGTTCTACTAACTTCTCACAAGTTATAAGTATTGTATCACGACCACTTCTGGTTCTACAAATCAAGCTCTACACAAGGTTCATTATCATCTAGTATTCTTTGTCCTAACAAGTCACTGCTATCACTATACAAATCAAAATTGATTTGTGGTAGAAGTTTTCTCAAACACTAAATCTAAAATTGTCTTATAGATGGATATACAAATTAGTGCTTGTTCTTTCTCTCTCAATATCTTCAAGGTGTTTTGACAGCTTTTTCTTAACTTTACAAGAAGATATAGAAAGATTTTGGTAGAAAGAATAATGAATATTTTTCATGCAAGATTCTTATCTTAAGTCTTCAATACTTTTGGTTTATTTAGGTCTCATCTTCAAGTGCTCGTTGTCTCACAATAGGTAGAGTTCTTCACTTGATCTTCATTTGATGAAAATGGTCATTAGAAGCATTTAATGCTAGCAATAAATGCACGTCCTTTACTTAGGCAAAAGGTCTTCTCTTCAATGCTTGCATGTTTCATAACTACAACAGGTAGCCACTTCTTTGTGTCAGAGCAGGTCTTGTGTGGCAAAACTCTTCTTTTGATGGTGATTGGGGAATTCCAGATCTTCTCTACATTTATTATTCATAGGATATGACATATCCTAGAAGAATGTTTCTAGAAAGAAGATCTTAAACACAATATTAAATGAGGTCTTAAATGTCATCTCAAATGTTGTATCAAATCATGAAATTTCCAAAATTTTGCTTTTGGTTCTTGCCATTAGTCTTGGTCCATTAAGTGATGATGTGATAAGCTAATATAGTATCACATCATCGGTTAAGTAATGATGTGACAAGCTAACGAAGTGTTATATCAGCACTTAACGAACTTAGACTAACGACAGGTGTCAAAAGTAAAAGTTTGAAAATGTCAAATAGTAAAATAAAAATAAAAAAATAATTTTTAGGTAGTAAACTGAAAAAAAAGTATATCATAGGTATGCAAAATATATTTAAGTCATTTTCTTTTTTTAAAAAAAACTTCATTTTTTATTCAACTAAACCACCTTAATCCCTTCACTTTCACTCTTTTTTCTTCTCTTTCCTCCTCCTCCCCTTTATTTCTTTTGTACCAAACAGAGGGTAAAAGTTATCAGCCTATAGCTTATGACGCTAGATAACAATATATAAAGAAAAAAGTATACCGCTAAAAGATATGTACTCATTTTGAGATATTTGTTTTCTAGTATCACACATTAACTTGTGTTAGAGTACTTTTATGTAACCACCACTATCAATATATGTTTATTATTCAGCATTACATGCTTTCTTTTTTTTCTTTTATGGTTTAAACGTGATTGGGAAATGTGTTTGATCCATGAACTTGAGAAGAGTTCCTAATTGATTTTGTATGTAGGAATAGAGAAGAACCATTAATCATCTTTGACTCCTTTTCTTGAAGCAGGTAACTTGGCTAAGCTATGCAAGAGATTAGTAGTTTAGTAAAGGTGCTTAAGCTTTTATGAGATAATGATAACCAATGAATGATAAACATTGATTAATACTTTGTATGCATGAGGAAGTGGTATGATGATGTCAAACCCCAACTTTCATTATCATTGTTTCTTGCAACTTTTTTTCACACTCTACATATTGGAAAACAAAAACCTTTCTAATTAGTTTTATCTTCAAGTTTCATTTTTTATCAGTGTGTTATTCATTGCTATCTCAAGTTACCTTTTCCATTGTTCTAGTAAGTTATCCTTATGAAAATTGCCAAACACTAATTGTTAGCAATAACAACCATAATTCTAAAAGGAATGGGAGAAATCACACGCATACATAAGAGATTTAACGAAGTTCAGCAAGTGTCTCTACGTCCTCTACAGCAGAACGACTATTTCTTTTTCTTATTATTCATATATAATAAGGTTACATCAAAATATATATAATATACATGTACATTATCTTAAACCGCGTACATTATGTTTACATGTACATTATCTTAAATATTGTACATTATCTTTATCCGCATACAATATAACGCATACTACGGGGCCTTACCCTTGCATCCCTAACCCGTTTCGTAACCCAACAACATGTGACCCTTACTCTCTGTCCCAACATTTTCCTCACCCATAAAACATGGTTATGCACAACAATCTCCACCCATGCAAATATTCGACCCCATGGAATATAAAAAGGTCCACCTCATAGTGTCCTGGTTGGGTGTCATGTCACATCTAGCATTGAGAAACATTCAACAAGTCCAAGCAATGCTTGAACTTGTCAGTTGTAACCGACTTGGTTTACATATCAACTGCAGTCTTTGAAGTGTGAACCTTCATAGCAAAACCTGACCAAATGTCCTAAACTCCCTAATCTTGTGAAACCTCACATCAATATGCTTGGTTCTAGCATGGTAGACCTGATTCTTTATCAAATTGATAGCACTTTGACTATCACAATGCAACTTGTAAGGTTTTGGGTATCCATGTTGGCACTTTAAAATAATAATATTATGATTAAGAGGTAATTGTGTTTATAACAAATCCGGGTTCGCGTTTCCTAAGTCAGCGCTAATAAGGCATCCAGATTCGTGTGACCGGGATGTCACTTCGATGAGGAAATAAGACCTTTATGGGACGGGTCTGACGTGGAGTTAGGAACCCGAACGAGGGCGGATAAGATCAGAGAAAGGCGGAACCTTGGACTTTGTGAAGTGCCAAGGTAGGAACCCGAACGAGGATGGATAAGGTTGGATGAGGGCGGATAAGGTCGGATGAGGTCAGAAAAGGGCAAAGCCTTGTGTTTTATAAAGTGTTGAGGACGGGTTTAGCACTATGCAATCGATTACATAAGCGTTTGCAATCGACTAAAAACAGTTAATACTTGTGCTGATACCTCAAACCTGCACAAGGTTGTCCGGGTTACTAGTATCGTGTTGCCCAAGGTAGGCTTTTAGGTAAGTGACCTGAACCCTGCAACGAGTGTGTATGTTGACTAAGCTATGTTTTGATATCTGGCAGTATTGGCGCGTAGGTCACGCGCTAGGGTCATTTAAATAGACCAATTCTCTCCATTTCGACGAAACACCATCGTCTTCTTCCTCTCTTTGTTCCTCCAGTTCCAGTGAGAGAAACTTCATAGCCACTCACTCCCAACCTAAAACCTTTGCATGCAACTGGAAAATTGAGAGGGACCACCCTATAGCTAAATTCCAACCTTTGTTCCTGTTGAAACCTTTAAACGAAGAGTTCGTCTCTCCCAAGACCTCCGAGTTTCGACTTCGAAGAAGAAGAAGGCTTCTCAAGACGCTTAAGCTTGGAAAAAGCTGTTTCCTAGCCTTCTTGAACATTCCTGAGGTAAGATACCTACGTCTTCTCGGTTGGTCTGAGCCTGTGTTTTGAGAGGTTAGAGACTGTGTGGGCCTAAGCTGGACGGCTTGCATGCAACGGTCAGTGACCGTCCTGGACTGTTTGCATGCAACTAGTGTTGACCGCTTTGCCTTTTTGCATGTTTTGCAGAGCGTGGTACAAGGGACGAAGGCGACCGTGACCTTGAGGCCGGGAAGGACCAGCGTAACTCTTAGTGTTATAACCCTGAGTCCTGGCGCGGATGGCGTGAGGGTCCACGCGATTAGCGCCAGAG
>QARZ01000302.1:207134-231772 GCA_013407115.1 Glycine latifolia | reverse complement strand
ATGTGTTTTGTTATTCTATGCATAATGTAATCAAGAAGAACGATTCTTTTGCTTCCGCACTGCATATGTTTAACGCTGATAACGCGCTTACGATATTATTAATGATAACACGTCCGGGGTGTTACACTTAGAGCAGGTAAGCTCTCCGTTCTTGGGAGTTTTTCCCTTGACCGTGTTCCACCCCACTCCAAGGAGTGATGGTCCTGATATGCAATGATGCATGTGGTATTGAACTTGTGTGTTACTATTTTTGGTTGAAAACATGTATATAATGATATGTTGTGTGTTTGATGAACTTCTCTGGCCAGTAGAATGGACTAAATATGGACTTCCCTTGGAGCCAAAGTCATGTGGAACAACTCTAAGAAGTCAATTAGTATATATGAAAACCCTGAGAGAGTGTGGCCTTATAAGGATGATCCTCTCTTAGAAGAGTCATATACGTCCGAGCAGATTCCTGAGAGAATGTGCCCTTAAGTTGATGATCTTCTCTCGCTATATCTGTGTTGTTATATACATGTGATTTATTTACGACAGTCGGGATGGTTAGCTTGTATGACCGGACTATGTGATGTCGGGTTTGATGCTATGCGTTGTTAAAGGCGAACCCGAGGAGGAGAAGTCTCCAAGGACCCGGAGTTTACTAAGATTTATATCTCACCCCGGTTGGGGATTATATGTTTTGCAGGTGATAGGCCGAGGGAGGACGGTAGAACCCGAGGCAGGAGGCCCGGGTAGTGAGACGGTCCGAGGGACCTCGGACAAGAGCTCGAGCCAGGAAGGGGTTCTGGACGAACCTTAGTATTATTTTGGGAGCGTATTGGCTCATTATTTTGTTATGTATATTTATATGCATTTTTTTGAACTCAGCCCTGTAGGGAGAATGTACTCGACACATATTATTGTAATTACCTAAACGATTACCATACATAATGTGCAAGTAATATTTGTAGACGTATTACAACGTCGTATTTGGAGTTACTTCCTAATTAATTATTATTAATTAATTGTTGTGTTTAATGACCATGATTGAATTTTAACAACCGGATGCATACGGGGTGTTACACAACTGAACTCCACCTTGCTCAATGCCCAACTCCTTCACTAGCCTTGCTACTACCACCATGTACTCCACTTCAGTTGTGGAGATTACTACAAGAGACAGAATAATGGGTTTCCAACAAATAGATCCATCTGCAAGAGTAATGACATGCCTTGTTGTAGACCTTCTGTCATTCATATCCCCAATATAGCTAGAATCCACATATCCCAAACTGGAGGATTACCCTATTAACTGCTAAACATAATACCATGACATGTTGTACCCTTTAGGTATCTCAAGATACACTTCACTGCTTCCCAATGATACTTCCCTAGGTCAAACATAAACTTGTAGACTTGGCTTACAGCATGTGCCAAATCTAGTCTAGTGTAAACCATAACATACATCAAGCAACCAATTGCATTGGCATAGGGAACCTTTGCATGTATTCCACCTCAACATCTGTCTTCAAACATATGTACATAACGCTTAGAGTGTTTTTCCAATGAAGTACTCATAGGCTTCACATTCTCATGTTGAACCTGTCCAACACCTTCTCAACATATCCCTGCTGTGAGAACCACAACCATTTGAATTTCTTGTCCTTGTGAATCTCAATTCCAAGAATCTTCTTGACAGGACCCAAGTCCTTCATGTCAAACTCCTTGCTTAGCAGTGATTTCAATTCATTCACATCAAGCAAATGCTTAGCAGCAATCAACATATCATCAACATACAGTAGCAGAAAAATAAAAGAGTCATCATCAAAGATCCTCACATAAACACAATAGTCATACTCCAATCGCTTGTACCACTGCCTTGGAGACTGCTTTAATCCATACAGAGACCTCTTCAACTTACAAACTAAGTGCCCTGGTCTACCTTTAGTAAACTCCTTTGGTTGCTCCATATAAATTTTCTTTTCTGGATCACCATGAAGAAAGGTTGTGTAACACCTTGAAATTTCGATAACCGAAAATAGATGTTTGATGTATTTCTTGTGTTATTTGATTATTTGATTAGTTTAGATCACCTTGGGTTTTGCAAACCTTTGGAGATACAACAGGGAGTTGGTCTTGGGTTTTGGCAAGGTTCACCAAGGGAAGACCTTGGGTTTTTGGAACTTTGGAGAATCAAACAGTGACGTGTATCTAATCTGGATTTTCTTGAGACTTATCAAGGGTAGACCTTAGATTTTATGAGCCTTTGAAGAATCGATCAAGAAGTTGTCTGCCCTGGGTTTTGGTGAAGTTCACCAAGGGCGGACCTTTGATTTTGCGAACCTTTGGAGAAGCAAGACTCACCAAGGATGAACCTTGGGTTTGACGAGCCTTGGACTAGGGAATTGCTCATCCTAGGTTTTGTTGTGTTCCTGCAAACTTGTATCCTGCAAAGACAAAGTTTAGGAGTAATAGACGAGCTTGTCAAGGGTAGTCTTCGTATACCTTAGATTTTCATGAAGGTGAGTACTCGACAAAGAAGTGACTCACCAAGGGCAGACCTTGGATTTAATGAGCCTTCTGAAGGTGCAACTAGGAATGCGTTTGTCTTGGGTTTTGTCTAGGTTCACCAAAGACGGACCTTGGGTTTGACAAGCCATTAGAGATCGACAATGAACTCATCCGTCCTGGATTTTGTCTAGGCTCACCAAAGGCAGACCTTGGGTTTGATAACAACCTCCTACTCGATGGTTCCCTGACTTTGACAGGAATCATGGCGTCTATGCCATATGTGAGTCAGAAAGGGAGTCCTATTAGTTGCTGTCTAGGGTGAACAATGATAAGCCCAGAGTATACTTAGGAGTTCTTCCTTCCATATACCCTTAGGCTTGTCGAGTCTTGTACATAAGGCCTTAAGGATTACTATGTTTGCTGCTTTCACCTGACCGTTGGTCTGGGGATTTTTGACAGAAATGATGAGTTTTTTTTATGCTTGGCCTTGTCAGAAAATATTTATAAGTCTGAGCCTTGAACTGAGTACCGTTGTCGGTTACAATGGCATAAGGGAGGCCATATCTGCATATGAGGTGTTTCCAGGTGAACTTTTCTACCTCGTTGGCGAACATTTCTCGTAATGGCCTTACCTTAATCCATTTGGTAAAGTAGTCTATGGCGACTAGCAAGAATTTGAATGCTCTTGAGGTTTTTGGTAGTGGCCCCAAAATGTCTGTTCCCCATATGACGAAGGGCCAAGGGGAGCTCAAACTGTGGAGGTTGTCAAGAGGGGTTCCTGGGATATCAGAAAACTCTTGGCATCATATACACCTCTTAGTAAAGTCAAGGCCTTGAGTGATCACCAATAGTACCTTGTGCGCACCACCTGAGTAGCAAGGGAGCGCCCCCCTATGTGAAGGTCGCATATCCTTTCATGTAGTTCATGCATGACATATATTGCCTGCTGGTTGTCCAGGCACTTGAGTAGGGGTACTGTCAACCCTCTTTTGAACAACTCACCATCAAGGATAACGTAGTAGCTAACCTTCAATTTTAGGCATCGAGCTTTGTTCTCATCTAACGATAGTGCCCTTGAATCAGGAAATTCTTATAGGGGGTTAGGTAGCTTGTTTCCTCCTCTTCCCCTTCCATAACTTCTTGGATGTCCACAGTAGGGGTTTGGAATGTTTCCTGGATGATAGTCTTGAGGTGCCCGACCTTTTTGGTGCTGGCCAGCTTGGAGAGTAGGTCTGCTCTGGTATTGCTCTCCCTGGGTATGCGATACATTTCGAAACATTCAAAGTTGTCAATGAGCATTTTCTCAATGTGATAGTACCAGAGGAGTATGGTCTTCTTTGTCTGATATTTATTGGTGACTTGTCCTTGGACAAGTTGTGAGTCAGTGTAGCATCTCAATTTTTTAGCTCTGACTTCCTTTGCAAGCTTAAGGCCTACTATGAGTGCGTCATATTCAGCTTGGTTATTTAAGGTTTTGAAGTTGAGCTTGAAAGCTTGCTCTATAGTGACATTGTCAGGCCATTCGAGGATGATACTTGCTCCACTTTCTTTCACATTGGACGCTTCATCAACATAGAGTCTAGGGTGATTTGGTTACTGCCAGTGAACACTGCTAGGAAATCCGCCATGAACTGTATTTTCATGGGGCCACGAGGTTTATACTGGAGGTCAAACTCTGATAGTTCTACAGACCATGCCACCATCCTCCCTACCAGTTCAGGCTTTCGTAGCACTTATTTGATGGGATAGTTTGTTTTAACTACCACTTGGTGACTTTGAAAGTACGGCCGAAGGCGTCAGGCTGAGGTGACAAGTGCTAGTGTTATATTCTCTATCATAGATATTTCTTCTCAGCATCATTGAGGAATCGACTGGTGAAGTAGATAGGAACCTGATATCTCCCTTCTTCTTGCATGAGGGCTGAGCTAACAACTTCGTCAACTACTAAAAGATAAAGGAGTAGTGGTGCTCCTGGTCTAGGTCGATTTAGGACGTGTAGTGTGGAAATGGTCTTTTTAAAGGCCAGGAAGGCTTGCTCGCAGACTTTGTCCAAAGGAAAGGCTCAGTATTTCTGAGCAACTTGTAGAAAGGTTTTTTTTTTCCAGCGAGCTTGGGGAGAAACCTGGATAGGGATGCTAGCCTACCGTTCAGCTTTTGGACTTCCTGAACGTCGATTGGGTTGTGCATCTCTAGTACTGTTGTGCACTTGTCAGGGTTGGTTTCTATTCCTCTGTGTGTGATCATGAAGCCCAGGAATTTGCCTCTGCCAACCCTGAAGGTGCATTCTTCCGGGTTGAGGCACATGTCGTATTTACGGATTTCTGCGAATACCTCCTCTAGATTTGCCACGTGTTGGGCTATGCTTTGAGATTTGATGACCATGTCGTCAACATATACCTCGACATTTCGTCTGATCTGCTACTTGAAGATGCAGTCCCTCAACCCTTGGTATGTGCCCCCCCCCCCCCCCGCCCCCGCGTTTTTTAGGCCAAAGGTGTAACAGAAATTGGCATCTTCAGTGATGAATGTTATTTTATCTTTGTTTGGGGCATGCATTATGATATGATTATACCTAGAATATGCATCCAAGAAGCTCGGCACTTGGAAACAGGACGGCCTGTTAACCAGCCTCTCGATGCTGGGCAAAGGGTATGCATCTTTGGGACATGCCTTGTTGAGGTCGGTGTAATCAGTGCATATTCACCATTTGTTGTTGAATTTTTTTACCATAACGACATTGGCGAGCCAGGTGCAGTACCTGGCCTCCCTGATGAACTTAGCTTTGAGTAGTTTGTCCACCTCTTCTTTGACCGTGTTGCGTCATCCATCGCCCATCTTCCTCTTCTTCTGTGATATTGGCTTGGCCTGAGGCAAATGGTCAGTTTGTGGCATATGATATTGGGGGTGGATTCCTGGCATGTCAGATGGTTTCCAAGCAAACATGTATGTGTTTTTATGGAGAACATTAACTATCTTCTTGTTTTCATGGATAATGAGCTGCTTGCGGAGCTACGTGCACTACCCGGGTTTGGGTCCAAGTGATAACGACTGTCGAATAGCGACAAAACAAATAAAACTAAGATAATTCTGTAGCACATGATTAACCTAGGTCGAATTAGAGATACAGTCCAATTTGGTTCCTTACTTAATCCACTTATAAATAGCAGGGGGATTTTATCAAACAGTTTGCAGACAATGAACAAAACTTGCAGAAACATAAACAAGAATTGAAGAAAATGCATAAACTACCATAATTTATAAAAGATGTATTAAAAACAGATTCAAGAATATCAATCCAATTCACCAAACCAAGCAATGCAAATTATCATAGTTCTCATATAATGATCATATTATAAAGGTTCATTCAATATCATTGGAAGCAGTTTAATCGAATTAAATCTTAAATCAATTGAAATCACAAACCGGATTGAAATATCCTCTAAACAATCTATGATTAAAATTCAAAATTAGGAAATAAATCTTTAACCTAATTTTGTTTTCAATCCTAAACATATTCATAATCATGAAAATCAAAAAGAGGATTGAAGAAGAAGATGAATATTCACGCAAAATTAGAATATCAAACCAGAACTCAAATTCTTCTTGCTTGGACTGGATCCTTGGATTGATTGATTGTTTAGCCTTCCATGATCATCACCAGTGGAAGAGACACAAAATTTGTGTGAGAAAAATAGAAGAACAGAGATGAAATGAAGAACAATGAAGAACAATTGAGAGAAAAATAGAGAAAAGATTTTCATTCGGAAAACTTGCACAAGAGGCTAGAAATTCTCTTCTTGTGTCTATGTGTCTTCAAATAACTCCTAGCTACACTAATATATAGTTATTTAATAGAATTAAGGGATGAGCTCTGATTAGGCCTATCTAAACTAACTAATTATGCTAATTACATCAATTAAAATCCAAACTCGCAGCCCAAAACTCAAGTGCAGAGGTTATGACTTCCAAGCCTATTTTAACCCTCAAAAAGGAATAATTGGTCCATGCTTATCTCTGAAAAAATTTGTATCTCTTTTCCTTAGCTTTCCAGGGAATACTCACATGCTTCATTTGGAATTTTGTAGAATCCTATAGCCCTTTTACAAGGAAGATAGGTCAAGTAAACACAAAATATGAAAATAAGCAACAACTATCAATTAAGCCCAATTATTTGCCTAAGGCCAAAACTGAGTTAAAATGAGAAAATAAGAATCCAAGAGAAGTCAACTAAGCTAATAAGAATAGAAAAATACTATACTGAAAATGCTCAATCAAATTCCCCCACACTTTATCTTTTGCACTCCTGGGCAAAACAAAAAGAAAAACTAAGAGAAAACAATTAAACTAGAATAAACCACAAAATCTGTAATGTATGGCTTAGATAAGGGTAAATAAGAGAAATATATTTAGGATAAAACTAAGAGAAAAGAGGGGTAGTGGGGAGTAAGCCAACAAGTAAAAAAATGGGTAAAAACAAAGAAACAAGGTGGAGAACAACAAAATTAAAACAAAAAGAACTACAAGGATAAAAATGAACCACAACACACTTTTATTGCAATTTGTTTTCTTGTACTTCTTTTTCTTTCCTCTTTTATTTTATTTTATTTTATTATTTTCTTTGAACTTTTGCTTTTTATACTCTTTCTTTTCTTTTCTTCCAAATCAAAATGAAATACAAATCACTCACACTTGTTTGAAACCCACTCCCAAAACAATTCCAAGGCCCATTTTCTCTCTAAAGTTAGGATAACCTGGTTTTCCACTTTTTGGCTTGTAATAAGCTACGCAAGAAAGAAAAGGTTAATGAATCAAAAAGGGTGACAATGGATATCAATGCAAGGTAGGTTTATTTGGCTAGTGGCTAAAAGAAAGAAGGCCTAAATCATCTCAATCAATGCATTTGCAAAAAGGAATGACAAGAGAGACAAGACAAAACCTAGAGTAATCTAGCACAAGGGTAAAATCACACATGAATGGAATAATGCGATTCATTCACAAAGGCACAAAAACTCACAAGACATAATTCTATCACACATGATCAACCTTAAATTTTATTTTCCAAGTCTACTTATCACTTCAATAATTGCAACAATGATTCACATCAAGTATGAAACCTCTCAATCCAACAAAAATTTGGTACATTTCTCACAATTTATACAAGTTAGAATTCCTATGAAAACATGAAAAATGCCTAAATTCAACTAAAACAGAAAGCAACTACTGCAAAAATCTTTTTTTTATGTATGTAAAAACAGTAAAAAAAAATAAAACAAAAAAATATAGCAAAACAAAAACAAAAAATAGAAGGAAACAGAAAACAAATAAAACAAAGTTTATAAATCCTTCCCCCCACACTTAAAGTGCACATAGTCCTCAATGTAAGCACGTAATGAAATGAAACCAAAGAGACAACATAGAAAAGAAGGGAAAAGGAAACTCCTCAAATGCCATTCAAGGCACATCATCACATAAAGTTGGTAAGACCAAATAGAGGTCTTCCACAAGCTCCTTCCCCACTTGAGGGCTCTCATGAAATAGCTTGAGTTGCTGACCATCACTTTGGAGACCTTACTGGTAACTTCATTTTTAATCTCAATTGCACAAAAACATTAGTAATAACAAAAGGTCCATCCCATCTAGATCAAAGTTTACCAGAAATAAGCTTGAGGCGAGAGTTAAACAAGAACACTTTTTGGCCAATATGGAACTCCTTACTAAGAATCCTAGAGTTATGAAACCTCTTCACTTTCTCCTTGTAAATCTTGGAGTTCTCATAGGCTTCTAAGCGGATCTCTTCGAGTTCTTGCAATTGAAGCTTCCTTTCCATACTCGCTTCATCAAATGCCATGTTACAACTCTTCACTGTCCAATAAGCACGATGCTCAATCTCCATCGAAAGGTGGCATGCCTTACCAAAAGCCACCCTATAGGTAGACATCCCCAAATGTAATGACCTATTCATTTCTAGATGATTTTAATACTATTTCATTTTTAAAGAACGTATCTTTGTAAAAATTCTAAAACGAAGTTGTTCAACTAATATATATTTTATACGTAGCCATAGTCCTTGTTACATCCCTTCTTGTTATACAAGAACGAAATGTATCATACTTGCTAATATTCTAAAACATAAGAGTACTAGGAAAAATCTCATACTAGCTTCATCTCTATTCCACCTTCAGTCCAGATCAATCAAGAAAGATTATCACCAAAGCCATCTATATATATATAATGAAACAAATCTAGTGAGAAATAAAACTTCTCAGTAGGCAAAATCTAAACCACCAAACACGTTAGTACATTAGTAAATCATTAATATATCCAAATAAATATACAATAATTATGCAACTATATGAATGCATGAAATGAATTTTCCCAGGGTGCACATGGCCTCTACATATCGTACTATATGTAGCTACACCTCGTACTGGATATAGACGTTGTGGCCGTCTTACGCAAACATGCATGATTTATGCCATATATTTGCACCTGGTCACTACATATCATACTGTATGTAGTATCAGATTCTGTTTCACAAAATCTCGTACTGGACTTGGAAACATGAATCAACCTATCATCACATCAACATCCATCCATAATAAAAATCCATAAGCAAATACATACTACCTTATGGAAAGATATTTACATCATAACATCACACGTACCATACCTTATTCAAGCAAAATCATACCAACTTAGGCATGACAATTGATTATCCTCAAGCTACAGAAAAATCATGTTAGTATTCTAACTAATAAACTACAATATATCTTCCAAATAATTTCTAATTCCTTTAAACCTTCACAAGAAAAGATCATAACCTAGCATGCATCTTAATCTCCTTTCACCTACCACCTTACTACTTCATCCTCAAAATTGAATCACTCTAGTATTTGAACCATTTAACTACAAACCATTCAACCTCTACTTCTAAAACTTAATACAAAACAGTCCCATAATAAAAATATGAACAGATAGCCCAAATATCATGAAAATCACTTCCAAAGATCACTAAATATACTTCCAAACATCACTAATATTTCAGCCTATAAATCATCACCTATCCTATGGTTTAAATCAACATTTTCACATTATAAAATACCTTCTAATAACATGAAATTCCATCCTAAAATAATAACCATAAATCTGTACATTTAAACATATAGGCTAGTCCAAATAAATTCTTAACTAGAGATTGAAGCCTAGCCTACCTGAAGTGGGTTTGATTTTTGAAATGGAATGAAGTAAGGGCTGTCTTCCTTGGAAAATCCTCTAGGAAATGAAGCCTTGAAAGAAGAAATTGGATGATGGATGAGGTGGTAGAAGAGGTCACAGTTAGGACAAGCAAATAGAAAGCAAGAAAATGAAAGCAAGATACAAGGAAAATTGAAATTGGCCTTGGCTTTGGATGCTAGCTCCTACGTGCAATGTTTTTCCACAGCCCTAGCTATTTATAATCATTTATTCAGTTGTGTTTTAAGTGATTTAGTTGGGGTTATAACTGAATTAGGATTTAGTTTAGTTAGAATTTAACTAGGTAATCATTACCTTAGAAGATATTATTGTTTAAGCCTTATCTTGACTTGATTTTTCTTGGTCAAGATTCTTTAATTATGGACTTTGGGGCAGCTGGCTTCTCATTCATGGAACATGGCTGGGCTACTGAGTTTATTTACTTGGCTCTTGTAATTCAACATACACACAAGGCCATATTGTATCTTTTTCCTTTCAGCCTTAAAAAAATTACAGCAGCTACACCTTCACGGTTTTTCTTTTGGCTTATTGTTTTGGTGCAAGATTCCCTTATTTAATGTTCCATGTGCATGTGGAAAGGGACCTTTTATGAGTCCACTTCTGATTTTTCTAATTGTTGGCTGAAGCTTCTAGCCTTTGTGCCAAATTTCTAGAAGCTACAAGTTGCCAATACTAGATTTTTCGTTCAAGTAGCTAGAAAATTCTTTTACCAGACACAATTCGTTCATTGTATATTCTGTAGCAATATACTAGTCCAAAAATTCTCATCTTTTAGTATGTTAAACTATACTTCCTAATCTTTCTAAAAAGATATCATATGCCGTATTTGGAGGTATAAAACTCAAGATATAGCATTTTTTAATCTAGACTTCCAAAGCTGCCAGCGAATTCAACTTAGGACAATGACATCTCTTAGTATTTTTGTTATTTCAGGCAGTACACACTCTAGATTTATCTGAAATTTTTATATGTTATCTTTGACATCTAGATCTTTAATTTCATATATCATACACCTAATTTTCATAAGAATTGAGAGAGATATAAATTTTTTAATACGGGTGGCAGAAACTGTTTTTGAGTATGTACAATATTGGACAGCTTGTGTTTAATTAAATTTTGGGCATGATTTCATTGCTCAGTTTGGTCCTATATTTTAGAACAACATAGAGGACATCCTAAGCTTTAAAATGAGTGGTCAAACACCTCGTTTGGTTAAGTACAGAGGGAGATATAAAATTCTATTATTTCCTTCTTGTATCACACTACGATCATAGGTGTTCCTCATGTAATAGTTTTAGATACTAATCATAAATTTTTGGTCAGTCTAGGTACTCCTAGTTTTCTTGTAATATTTATCTGTTACTAAGAGTAATTTGGTAATTTGTCATCTCAGGGGCATTTTTGTAGTTTCTTAAAGTTTCCACAAAAATATCTAAGGCAAAATACCCAAGGGTATTTTGGTAATTTACCACTCACTCGGGTATCATTGTAATTTCTACTTCAAAATATCTAACCAAAAATATCTAAGGATATTATTGTAATTTTCACTTCAAGGAAATTTTTGTAATTTTAACTTCAAGGGTACTATGGTAATTCTTACATCAAGGAAAAGGGTAATAAAGTCATTCTTCTTCAAGCATATTTTTTATAATATCTCTTTTTATCTCTAATTAACATATTTAAATTTTTGGGATGTTACACCAAAGGTGTTCGGTAAGCGGTCTTGTGAGCCAATAAAGTATCTTCAAGTAGCTTTCTCCAATCCTTCCTGTTAGGTTGCACTACCTTTTGCATCCTCCGCAACTCCTCAAATGCCTCTTTGCAAGGCTGGTCAATCTCAAAGTCTACGTCCTTTTGGAGAAGCTTGGACAATGGCAGTGCAATCTTGCTGAAATCCTGAATGAATCTTCTATATAAACTGCACGTCCAAGAAAAGAACACACTTCTTGCACAGAAGCGGGGTAAGGCAGAGAAGTAATAACATCAATCTTGGCCTTATCAATCTCAATTCCTCTACTAGAGACCAAATGCCCTAAGACTATACCCTCATGTACCATAAAAGGACATTTCTCAAAGTTAAGAACAAGGTTAGCCCCAATGCATCGGTCAAGAACTCTAGAGAAGCTATCCAAACATGCATCAAAAGAGGAAGCATAAACAGTGAAATCATCCATAAACACCTCCATGTAACTCTAATAAATCAGAAAAGATATTCACATGCACCTCTGGAAGGTTCCAAGAGTGTTGCATAGGCCAAAGGGAATCCTAGTGTAGGCAAATGTGTCAAATGGACAGGTGAATATGGTCTTGTGTTGGTCCTTTGGTGCAATATGAATATGCATGTAACCTAAAAAAAACCATTAAGAAAGCAATAATTTGATTTACCTGTCAACCTTTCCAGAACCTAATCAATGAATAAGAGAGGAAAATGGTCCTTACGAGTTCCTGGTTAAGTCTCCTATAGTCAATGCAAACTCTCAAACTGTTGGCTACTCTAGTCGAAATCAACCCATTGTCTAGGTTTCTCATAATAGTGATGCCAACTTCTTAAGGACCACTTGGACAGGTGAAACCCATGTGCTATCTAAAATGGGATAGATGATCCCTACAGCTAGTAGCTTCATCACCCCCTTCTTCACCACATCAAGAATAGTGGGATTCAGCCTCCTCTGTGGCTGCCTTACTGGCCTAGAATCATCCTCCAAGAGTATCTGATGCATGCATATAGAAGGATTTATTCTAGGAAGGTCAGCAAGTGTCCATCCAATGACCTTTTTGTGGCCTCTCAAAATATTCAACAACTTCTCTTAATCTCAAGTGACAGGCTGCTGGATATTATGACTTGGATCTTCTGAGCGTCATCTAAATAGGCATATTTAAGGTGCTCAAGTGTGGCTTCAGCTCCAAGGAAGGTGGCTGAATGGTGGATGGCAAGGGAATGTTGGTGGCTGATGGAATGAAGATAGGAGAATCAGCACCTACACTTGTACCTACAACACAATCAGAGTGAAGTGCAAAGGAAATATCTGCACAAATACTACACATAGCAGCAGAATCATCACAGGTACAATTAAAAGAAGCAAGATCAAAATCAGAAAAATCATAAAATTCAGAAAGTAAATCTATACAAATATCTACACTATCGACTGGAACATCAATGATATCTACAAGGAAGACAGAATGCTCATCTGCAATATGTCTCATGGCCTAAAAAATGTTGAAATGGACAACATCATCATCAAACTCCATGGAAAGAATTCCTGCATGCACATCACTTTTGGTCCTGGCTATCATCAAGAATGGTCTCCCTAAGATCAATGTGGAACCATGGCTAGAAGACTCATTCTCAATATCCAAAATGTAAAAACCGGCTGGAAAAATTAGATCATTAACTCGCACCAGCACATCTTCAATAACTCCAAGTGGAAGTGCAGTACCCATGTTGGCTAAGTGAATGACAACACGAATGGGTTTCAAATCACCAAGTTTTAGTGACCTATAAACTAAAGTGGGCATAACATTAATGGATGTTCCAAGGTCAAGCATTGCATTTGTAAAAATCTCCAATGGTGCAAGGGATAGTGAAAGTGCAGGATCTTTACACTTTTGTAGCAAGGTGGATGGTGGAATTGAAGAACCAGTTTTGCTCTGTATAAGTGTAGAAACATTTCTACCCATCTTCACTTGCTCATTTCCCTTAAGCTTTCTCTTTTGGGTGCACAAATCCTTCAAGAATTTTGCATATTTTGGAATCTGTTTGATGGCATTTAAGAGGGGAATGTTGACTTCCACCCTTCTGAAAGTCTCAAGAAGATAACAATCAAGCTCTATTTGTTTTGTACGAATGGATCTAGAAGGAAAAGGTAGAGGAATCTGTTTTAGCACCATCATCAATTTTGTCACTAGCATCTGTTGAATTTGGAAGCTCTTTGCCACTCCTCAAGGTAGTAGCACTTATGTTCTTTGGATTAATAATTGGTTGTGTTGGAATGTTGCTAGAACCTTGTTGCTGCATCTGGTTGACAGTTGTAGCTAACTGTCCAATTTGAGTTTGCAGGTCTTGGATGGTGGCACTCACATTTTGTTGAAACCGAATGTTGCTGGTTGCCATTTGCTTCATCAAGTCCTCCAAGGAAGGTTCAAAACTGCTCTGCACAGGTTGTGCAGGTGTAGGTGTAGATTGTTGTAATTGTTGTTGTTGTCTAAATGAGGGAGCTTGGTATTTGTTGGTGGAGGGTTGATATTGTTGTTGTTTGAATGGCTGCAGTTGTTGTGTTTGTTGCTGTTGTTGTGGGCTAGGACGATATCTCAAGTTTGGATGATCTCTCCAACCAGGATTATAAGTGTTGGAGTAGGGATTATACTGCTACTGTTGAGGTCTGAATGATTGTCCAGGTTGTATAGCAGAAACTTCAGTAGTCTGTTTTATTTCTTGGAGTAGGACATGACTTTGTTGGATGATCAGGTACACAACAGATAACACACAGCCTTGGTTGCCATCACATTCTGCTGTTTACCAATGGCAAGTTGTCTCATAAGGGATGTTAATTCTGTCAGTTTATTCTCCAACCTTTGGTTATTAGCAACCATAGAAACAAAAACTTCATTTGCAACAACCTTGGATGGTGTGCAGCTACTCTAGTACCAAATTATAGGTAATTTGTTGTCATGTTGGCAATTAATTGCCTTGCAACAATGAGAGTTTTGTCCATTAAAGCGCCTCCACTGGCTGCATCAATCATATTCCTGTCAATCAACATCAACCCTTCATAAAAAAATTGGATCAAGAATTGCTCACTGATTTGATGGTGAGGACATGAAGCACACAACTCATTGAACCTTTCCCAGTTACTCATATAATGTCTCTCCAGGTTGTAACACCCTAAAATTTACAAGTTGAAAGATATTTGTGTTAATTAATTTTTTAATATAATTATTTACAAATTGCTTAAAAGTGTGTGTGCATTGATATTTATGCTTAAGGAGTATAAGTCAAAGTTTGTGGCTGAAATAAAGCTGTCCATGCATGCATAACGGTGGTGGCTTTGGTGGCTGTTTGGTCACGCAAGTGGGCAGCTATGGTGGCTGTGGTAGCTGGCTGATTCAAGTTGTTGGCAACTTGCCTCATAGCTTCGTCTATAAATAGCAGTGCAAGAAGTGAAAGCACGATTCACTCTCACTTCTCTGCGTATTTCTCTTCTTTCTTTCTCTAAAACCTTTGCACCAGCAATCTCTCTTCTTCCATCATCTGTATCACTTAAACTATTGAGAACCATCATAGTAGCGGCGGAAGATCCTCTCTGTTAAGAAGAGTTCGTAAACGGAGCATAATCTTTCATTGCTAGTCACTATAAGAATGAGTGTTCGAGCAAAACACACGTTAAGATCGAAAGAGAAGAATCTCTGTTGAGGTAAGGGGAGTTTATTGTGTTAATAATGATTTTAGATATCATGGTTGGGATGAGATGTGTATAAGTGTTTTGGTGTTATGCGTGAAATAACTTGATGATGCTTTTATGTGATGAGTTTGTAAAGAAAACGACTACCGGGTTGGGCAAGTCGGACAGAGCATGTTGTATATATATATATATATATTAAACTATTGTTGTGACCTCGGCTACCAGGAAGGGTAGGCCGAGTTAGTAGGTGTGGTACACCCTGGAGATTGAGATGTCGGCTACCGGGATAGGTAGGCCGAGTTAAGTATGTCTATTAATCCCTTGTGTTTGGAATGTCGGCTACTGAGATGGGTAGGCCGAGTTAAATATATGTGTCAATCCCTTGTGTTGTGATGTCGGCTACCGGGATGGGTATGTCGGGTTGAATGGTTTACATAGCGTGCATGTATGCATGCAGAACATAACCTAGTTCTTGTTGGCAGACAATTGTATACCGGGTTACTAACCCTAGATTGTTTCCTTAAGAGCTTCTAAGGCTCGCTTTCTTTTTCCTTAGAAATATTGAGTTCCCTTACTTGGTTGAATTTGTGTTCTTTCTTTAAAGAAACCGGGTTCCTTACTCGGGGAGAGCTATTATCTTTAGAACTACTAAGTTCAAAGCCTTTTCTTTGTGAGCTACCAGGTTACTTACTCGGCAAAACTCGTATGTCCTTGGGAAAAGAGCTACTAGGTTCCCTTGATATCCTTTAACCAAACTTTTACCGACCTTGTTCGACTTCATCCGACCTTGTTCGGATTCTTTCTTCAGAGTTGTTATAGTTGAATAACAACTCGGACATCTAGAACCTTATACCGTTTTACGTGTATATTTTTGAATAATGTGATTACGTTGAGATTGACCATTGTATTGGCTTAAGTTATTGAATGCATTGATACCATGGAGAGGTGTATAGTGACACCAGCCAGGAAGGGATTGCTCCTGCATCGGTCTATACAATGCTGCCCATAGGTAATCTAAATGCATTTGGATATACATAAATACCCATAGGGGTGTATGACATTATCCTACCCAGGTCGAGTTGAGCCCGAGCTTGGCTCATACATTGATGTGTCATGGTGATAGTTTGTGTTGACGTGAGATGCTGGATAATGCATCGGTGTGCCCTTGTTTGGGGTGATGAGTATGTACATGGAAGGTGTATAGTGACACTAGCATGGAAGGAATTCGCTCCTGTGTCGGTCTATACAGTGGTGCCCATGAGAGACATACTTCATGCATGACGGAAATAGAATGATTGATTGCAGAGTACGAGAGGTACTGGGGGGCCATTGCTGTAGGGATAGCCTTCTGACACCCATTTGCCTAAGGCGTGAGACCCGTGCACAATACAGTGACCCCGACGAGCTGCAGGAATCATTTATACCATGGATATGGACTATTGTCCGGGATGGTACCACATTGCATTGATTGAGAAAAGTCAGGAACATGCATCATGACTAGTCATTATAAGATGAATTGGTGAAGTGGTTTGGACGGGTTGTCCATGATTGATTATGTGAATGAAACGTTTGAATATTGTTGTGATAATGTAATGACCGGGTTGTGTTTTTATAATTGATGATATTTAATAATTATTATTTTACATGATGAAATCACCTTTGATTTTCTTGTGCCATGTGGTTTTGGTACCTGTGATGATCACAAACCATGTTTGTGTGAGCAGACAGGCAGTAGCAAGCAGTCTGGGAGTTATTTCTTTCTGATGGAGCCACCAAGTATCCGGGATAATGTTCAATTAGAACCCGGCCTATAAATGAGTTGTGATGCCGGGATGACTCTGGACCATATCCCGGCCACGAGCTGTATTGTAACAACTCACTTAGTAGGAACCCGGCTTATAGAAGTGTTCTGTTGCCGGAATGACATTGAATTGTAACCCAGGCAGTAGTTGTATTTTGCTAGATGTACCCCTTGTTTTAATGGATACACCCCATTATTTTGCTAGTTACACTCCCATCACTTAATCCCTTGTTTCTTTTGAGAACTATGTACATTTTAGACATGGTTGTTTGTAATCACTCCAAATAATGTTCTTATATAAACATATTACGAGGTATTTCAACATTAATTATTCGTGTTTTAATTATTAATATTGATTAAGTTCACACGCGAAATTTACTACTATTTTTGTAATCAATTTAAAAGGTTTTTTTTAAAAAATATAAATTACAATTAAAAATGTGATTAAGAATATGATGCAGTAGCGACAAGGCGGGTCGCTGCAATAGTGCTATCAGAGAAGGTCAGACCATTTGGCCAGTTAGTTGTGAGCTTGCTATGTTTCTTATGTGCATGCCGTGTTGATTGTTGAATGCCTGATTGTTAAAGTAATTAATTGTTCTGTGATTGAGTTAGAAGTTATGTAGAATGTTAGTGTGGTCTTAGTAAGTTTGTATTACCATGTCTACTATACCATAAGTTCTATGCGTTGTTGTGAATTATCAGACTGGCCATCTATATAATTCAGGACAATGCAAGGGAACATTATGGCAAGTAGTCCGGGATACAAAGAATAGGAAGTCTGCATAGTATAACTTGGTGCTTGTTTTGTATTCCTTCTGGGTTCTCACTTCTCACTATGCGTAGGAAGTGATGGTTGGTAGGAATGACCGTGCTAGCGCCGATGCTCTCCAAGCCTTAGCCCAGGCATTGGGGAATCGGCAAAGAGGAGAAGCTCCAAGAACTGCAGAGTATCACGGGTTGGACCGATTTCAACGTAATAATCCTCCTTCTTTCCGTGGAGGATACAACCTAGATGGTACCCAGACCTTGATACGGGAAATTGAGCAGATTTTTCGAGTTATGGCGGGCCTGGAGGAACAGAAAGTCGCTTTTAGCACTTATACTTTGGCGGAGGAAGTCGAGTATTGGTGGGATAACACTCACCAACGCATGGAGGCAGAAGGCTGGGTAGTGACTTGGGAAATCTTCAGGGGGGCATTCCTGGAGACATACTTCCCAGAAGATGTGCGAAACAAGAAGGAGATGGAGTTTCTAGAACTCAAACAAGGAAGTCGGACTGTAGCCGAGTATACGACTAAGTTGGAGGAATTGGTGAGATATTTTCCTCACTATCAGGGACGAGATGGTGAGAGCTCAAAATGTGTAAAGTTCCTGAATGGTCTATGGCCTGAGGTAAAGCAAGTCGTTACCTATCAAGGAATCCGGCAGTTTCCGGTCTTAGTAAACATGTGTCGGGTATGGGACGAGGATTCCCGGGATAGGGCGGTCTACTACCGAAGCACGGGCCCAGTAAAGGATAAAAAAAACCGGATTCTGGAATCGTGGGAAACCCTACACTCATAAGCCATATGATAATCACCCTAGTCAACCAAGAATTGCTGCTCTGGGCTCGTCTAATGGAAATGGTGGTAGACCTTCTACATTTCCAACCCGGGTTATCTGTTTCAAATGTGGTAAACCCGGACATATATCTATTGAATGTAGGTCAGGTCCGATTTGTTATAATTGTAAAGAGAAGGGTAACATTCAGAGGGACTACCCACATCCAAAGAAAGAGCGGAATGGAGACAGTCAGCAGGATCAACCCGGACAACCGAAAATCACAGGAAGAGTATTTACCCTTAATGGTGCTGAAGCCTCAAATTTCCGAGATCTAATCCAAGGTAAGTGATTCATAAACGAGATTCATTTTCTTGTGCTATTTGATTCAGGCGCAACCCATTCTTTTATATCCCGATTATGTGTTGAAAGACTTAAAATTTCTGTGTCTCCTTTGAATATTGAAGTTGTAGTGGAGACCCCGGCTAGTGGGTCGATGGTAACTTCCGAGGTGTGTTTAAATTGTTGTGTTGAAATTTCTAAGAAGAAATTTCGTGTTGATCTAATTTGTTTACCTCTTAATCAAATTAATGTTATTTTGGGAATGGACTGGTTATCTTCCAACCAGGTTTTATTGAATTGTTTTGATAAAACAGTCATGTTTGGCAACCTGGATATGAGAGATAAAGGGATGTTTATCTCAGCCAATCGGGTTATGTCTTCTTTAAAAGAAAATGCTCAATTATACATGATCCTGTCAAACCTAGGCGTGGAAACCAAGGTTTCCTTGGATGACCTTCCTGTTGTTAGAGAGTTTCCCGGAGTATTTCCTGAAGATATATTCGGATTACCCCTAGAGAGGGAGGTAGAGTTTTCCATAGACTTGGTACCCGGTGCTAGACCGATATCTATAGCTCCTTATAGGATGTCTCCTATAAAGTTGGCCGAGCTTAAGAAACAGTTAGAGGAACTTTTGGCTAAGCAGTTTGTGCGGCCTAGTGTGTCTCCATGGGGAGCACCCATGCTATTAGTGAAGAAAAATGATGGAACCATGAGGCTATGTGTAGATTATCGTCAGTTGAACAAAGTGACGATTAAGAATAAATATCCTTTGCCTAGTATAGACGACCTTATGGACCAACTAGCAGGAGCATACATGTTTAGCAAGATAGATCTTAGGTAGGGTTATCACCAAATCCAGGTAAAGTCTGAGGATATTCCAAAGACAACTTTTAGGACCCGTTATGGTCATTATGAGTATATGGTTATGCCCTTTGGTGTAACCAATGCTCCTGGTGTATTCATGGATTATATGAAAAAGATTTTTCACCCCTACCTTGATAGTTTTGTAGTAGTTTTCATAGATGATATCCTAGTATATTCTAAGACTAGAGAGGAACATGAGGAGCACTTATGAATTGTGTTGCAAACTCTTAAAGATAGACAACTGTATGCTAAGTTGTCTAAGTGTGAATTTTGGTTGGAAAAGGTAAGTTTTCTAGGACATGTAATACCCCAAGGAGGTATAGTAGTGGACCCTTCTAAGGTAGAAGCTGTTCTTGAATGGGAAAGCCCCAAGTTCGTGTTTGAGATTAGAAGTTTTCTGGGCTTGGTCGGGTATTTCAGAAGATTTATAGAGGGATTCTCTAAGTTAGCACTACCTTTGACCAAGCTGACTCGTAAGGGTCAGATGTTTGTGTGGGATAATCGGTGTGAATATAGTTTTCAAACCCTCAAAGAAAAACTAACAACCGCCCTTGTGTTAGTTTTGCCAAACCCAAAAGAAACCTCTGAGGTGTATCGTGATGCGTCCAAGATGGGTTTAGGAGGAGTATTGATGCAGACTGGCTGGGTTGTAGCCTCTGCTTCTAGGCAGCTTAAGACACATGAAAGGAATTACCCTACCCATGATTTGGAGCTAGTTGTCGTGGTGTTTGCCCTTAAGATTTGGAGACATTATTTTTTTGGTTCAAAATTTGAGGTATTTAGTGACCATAAGAGCCTAAAATATTTGTTTAGTCAAAAGGAATTAAACATGCGTCAAAGGAGATGGTTAGAGTTTCTTAAGGATTACGATTTTGAACTAAGTTATCATCCCGGCAAGGCCAATGTGGTGGTCGATGCGTTAAGTAGAAAATCTTTGCATATGTCCGCATTGATGGTTAAGGAGTTTGATCTGTTGGAACAATTTATAGACTTAAGTCTAGCATGTGAATTCACCCCTACTAGCGTGAGACTAGGAGCCCTACAGATTACAAGTGGGTTATTAGAAGAAATCTGGGAAGGGCAGAAGCTCGACCCTTTCCTGATAACTCAGTTAGAATCCATAGCATCTGGAAATGCTAGTAGATTTCATGTAGGACCAGATGGAGTTTTGAGACTTCAAGGAAGAATTTGTGTTCCCAACGAATCCGGGCATAGGAAGATAATTCTAGAAGAGAGGCATAGGAGTAACTTAAGCATTCATCCAGGTGCCACCAAGATGTACCAAGATCTTAAAGACTATGTTCTGGTGGCCGAACATGAAGAAAGAAGTTAGTGAGTTTGTCTATGCGTGTTTAACTTGTCAGAAAGCTAAGGTAGAACACCAGAGACCATCGGGTAAGTTACAACCCTTAGAGATACCCCAATGGAAATGAGATAGTATTTCTACGGATTTTGTTGTGGGTTTTCCTAGAACCCGGGCTGGGTTGGATTCGTTCTGGGTTATTGTGACAGATTGACTAAGTCTGCTCACTTTATCCCCATCAATATCCGGTTTTCCTTGGAAAAGTTGACTTCTTATATATTAGTGAGATTATCCAATTACATGGTGTACCTTCTAGCATAGAATCCGACCGGGATCCGAGGTTTACTTCTAGATTTTAGGAAGGTTTGAACAAAGCCTTAGGAACCCGGCTTCGGATGAGCTCGGCATATCATCCTCAAACTGATGGTCAAACATAACGAACCATCCAGTCTTTAGAAGATCTCTTGAGGGCATGTGTTCTAGAACAAGGAGGTAGCTGGGATAGTTTTCTACCCTTGATAGAGTTCACCTACAATAATAGCTTTCACTCTATCATTGGCATAGCTCCCTACGAAGCCTTATATGGTAGAAGGTGTAGAACACCCTTGTGTTGGGTAGAACCCGGTGAAAATCTGGTGCTAGGGCCCGAGATGATACGACAAACGACCGAGAAGGTCAAGTTGATTCGGGATAGAATGAGAACGGCCCAGAGCAGATAGAAAAGCTATCATGATAAAAGAAGGAAGGACCTAGAATTTGAGAATAGCGATCATGTATTTTTGAAGGTTACTCCTTGGACCAGGGTTGGCCGAGCACTAAAAACCCGGAAACTTACTCCACGATTTGTTGGTCCTTTCCAAATTCTAAAAAAAGTCGGCCCTTTGCATATCAAATTGCCTTACCCCCGTCTCTTTCCAATCTTCATAATGTATTTCATGTGTCCCAAATTCGTAAATATATACATGATCCTTCTCATGTAGTTGGACTGGATAATATTCAAGTAAAAGAAAACCTGACATATGAAACTCTACCTTTGAGGATTGAGGATAGAAGGGTCAAGCATCTAAGGGGGAAAGAAATTACTTTGGTTAAGGTAATCTAGGGAGGTCCGGCAGGAGAAGATGCAACATGGGAACTGGAGAGTCAAATGCAGGAAGATTATCCGGCTCTATTTACAGCAGGTAATTTCGGGGACAAAATTTCAAAAAGGGTGGGAGAGTTGTAACACAACCTGAAATTTACAAGTTGAAAGATATTTGTGTCAATTAATTGTTTAATATAATTATTTACAAATTGTTGAAAAGTGTGTGTGCATTGATATTTGTGCTTAAGGAGTATAAGTCAAAGTATGTGGCTGAAATAAAGTTGTCTGTGCACGCATAATGGTGGTGGCTTTGGTGGCTGTTTGGTCATGCAAGTGGGCAGCTACGGTCTGGCTGATTCAAGTTGTTGGCAACTTGCCTCATAGCTTCGTCTATAAATAGCAGTGCAAGAAGTGAAAGCACAATTCACTCTCACTTCTCTGCGTATTTCTCTTCTTTCTCTCTCTAAAACCTTTGCACCAGCAATCTCTCTTCTTCCATCGTTTGTATCACTTAAACTATTGAGAACCACCGTAGTAGCGGCGGAAGATCCTCTCCATTAAGAAGAGTTCGTAAACGGAGCATAATCCTTCATTGCTAGTCGCTGTAAGAACGAGTGTTCGAGCAAAACACACGTTAAGATCGAAAGAGAAGAATCTCTGTTGAGGTAAGGGGAGTTTATTGTGTTAATAATGATTTTAGATATCATGGTTGGGATGAGATGTGTATAAGTGTTTTGGTGTTATGAGTGAAATAACTTGATGATGTTTTTATGTGATGAGTTTGTAAAGAAGACGACTATTGGGTTGGGCAAGTCGGATAGAGCATGTTGTATATATATATATCGGCTACCAGGTAGGGTAGGCCGAGTTAGTAGGTGTGGTACGCCCTTGAGATTGAGATGTCGGCTACCGGGATAGGTAGGCCGAGTTAAGTATGTCTATTAATCCCTTGTGTTTGGAATGTCGGCTACCAAGATGGGTAGGCCGAGTTAAATATACGTGTCAATCCCTTGTGTTGTGATGTCGGCTACCAGGATGGGTATGCCGGGTTGAATGGTTTACGTAGCGTGCATATATGCATGCAGAACATAACCTAGTTCTTGTTGGCAGACAATTGTGTACCAGGTTACTAACCCTAGGTTGTTTCCTTAAGAGCTTCTAAGGCTCGCTTTCTTTTTCCTTAGAAATACCGGGTTCCTCTACTCGGTTGAATTTGTACTCTTTCTTTTAAGAAACTGGGTTCCTTACTCGGGGAGAGCTATTATCTTTAGAACTACTAAATTCAAAGCCTTTTCTTTGTGAGCTACTGGGTTACTTACTCGGCAAAACTCGTATGTCCTTGGGAAAAGAGCTACCAGGTTACTTACTCGACAGAGCTCGTGTATTCTTGGGAATAGAGCTACTAGGTTCCCTTGATATCCTTTAACCAATCTTTTACCGACCTTGTTCGGCTTCATCTGACCTTGTTTGGATTCTTTCTTCAGAGTTGTTATAGCTGAATAACAACTCAAACATCTAGAACCTGATACCATTTTACATATATGTTTTTGAATAATGTGATTACGTTGACATTGACCATTGTATTGGCTTGAGTTATTGAATGCATTGATACCATGGAGAGGTGTATAGCGACACCAGCCAGGAAGGGTTTTTTCCAATGCCGGTCTATACAATGGTGCCCATAGGTAATCTAAATGCATTTGGATATACATAAATACCCATGGGGGTGTATGACATTATTCTACCCGGGTTGAGTTGAGCCCAGGCTTGGCTCATACATTGATGTGCCATGGTGATAGTTTGTGTTGACGTGAGATGCCAGATAGTGCATCAGTGTGCCCTTGTTTGGGGTGATGAGTACGTACATGGAAGGTGTATAGTGACACCAGCCATGAAGGAATTCGCTCCTGCGCCGGTCTATACAGTGGTGCCCTTGAGAGACCCGTGCACAACAGAGTGACCCCGACAAGCTGCAGGAATCATTTGTACCATGGATTTGGCCTATTGTCCGGGATAGTACCACATTGCATTGATTGAGAGAAGTCAGGAACATGCATCATGACTAGTCATTATAAGATGAATTGGTGAAGTGGTTTGGATGGGTGTCCATGATTGATTATGTGAATAAAACGTTTCAATATTGTTGTGATAATGTAATGACCGGGTTGTGTTTTTATAATTGATGATATTTGTTAGATTCAAGTGATTGAAGAATCTCAAGAAGAAGAATTTTGATATTTGATTCATGCTTTGTAATTTTTATTTTGTTTGTTTAGTGTGGTTCATTAAAAGGAATAACCCAAAAATCCCTTTGCAGCTACTAATAAAACTAAATCAACATGCATTCATGCTTAGGTATAAAGTAATAACCATATGCATTGAGTTAGAAATGCATTTATGAGTTTCAAATATGCATAAAATGTTTTAAGACTGTAATAATCGATTACATAGGTTAATAATCGATTACAAGCATTCTGCATAATCCTGTGTAGTATAGAAGGTGATTTAATCGATTACCAAGTAATCGTAATCGATTAAATAGGCTAGAGGCAGAAA